>JBAMJV010009744.1:0-28039 GCA_037951105.1 Echinarachnius parma
CATATATTATATCGGAGTAATGACATTGGCCCGACATAAATTTTACAACCTGTTCCTAACCTTCTATATTGCTACAGTTCCGATATTCGCGCGATATTAGCCCGACGGCATAACTGACATGTCAATATTCATGTCGGAGTATTGACATTGGTGCAACATCGATTCGATGACCATTTGCCGACTTGTTTTATTGCTGCTAATTCTGACATCGGCAGGATATCGGTGTGACGTCATAATTGAAATGTCATATTGAGGTTAAATTAATAACATTGGGCTAATGTCGGAGTGGCGGACATTTTAATGTCGGGCCAACGTCAGAATTTGATGTTGGCCCTTTTTTTTGGGTAACGACATTGGGCCAGTGCCAACAATTAATGGTAAGCCAACATCACACAATGACATTGGCCAATGTTGGGGCTGGCGGACATTTTAACGTCGAGCCCACATCAGAATTGTATATCTCTCCTATGTCAGGATTCGGTTGGTGTGGGGCCATTGTCGGGAAATTGACCTTGGCTTAACTCACAGAATGATGTTGTGACAATGTTGGGCTGGCGGACATTTTAACGTCGGGGCCAACGTCAGAACTTGATGTTCTCATCAACGTCATTGTTATTAATTGCTAACAAGTTCTAACATCGGCACAATATCGGACGACATCATAATTATTTGGGGTCTCAATATTTATCGGAGTAATGACATTGGCCGACATAATTTTACACCTGTTTCCTACCTTCTATATTGCTACCAGTTCCGGATATTCGCGCGATATTAAGCCCCCCGACGGCATAATTGACATGTCATATTCATGTCGGAGTATTGACATTGGTGCAACTCGATTCCGATGACCATTGCCGACTTGTTTATTGCTGCTAATTCTGGACTCGGCAGTGTATCTCGGTTGTGACGTCATAATTGAAATGTCATATTGAGGTTAAATTAATAACATTGGGCTTAATGTCGGAGTGGCGGACATTTTAATGTCGGCCAACGGTCAGAATTTGATGTGGCCTTTTTTTTGGGCTAACTGACATTGGGCCAGTGCCAACAAGTAATGGTAAGCCAACATCACACAATGACATTGGGCCAATGTTGGGCTGGCGGACATTTTAACGTCGAGCCTCACATCAGAATTGTATATCTCTCCTATGTCAGGATTCGGTGTTGGGCCATTGTCGGAAATTGACATTGGTTAATAAACATCACAGAATGATGTTTGACAATGTTGGGCTGGCGGACATTTTAACTTCGGGCCAACGTCAGGAACTTGATGTTCTCTCAGCGTCAGGAATCGACGTTGGGCAAGTTAGAACCTGACATTGGGCCATTGTCAATAATGATGTGTGGGCGCGAAATCGCAAAAGGACGTGTGGTCAGCATTAAAAAAAAACGCCGCGCTGATGTTGGCTGGCGGACATTTTTACGTCCGCATGTTTAATGAGCCCAACGTCCTCTTACAACGAATTTTACAACGGCCCCACGTTGTCACAATGTCAGATGGCTTAACAGGGTTTTCCGTTTGCTTCCTAAGAATTACAGGAAAGTGAGTATATAGGTATTGGTAAAGTGCATAATAACAGGCAAATGTCAACTTTTTGTCAAACTTTGAATCCCTCCCACACGATGTTCGATACGTACACCATGCATACATAATTAGTCGTCATTTATGAGGATGTCATATCATATCGGACCATTGAAATTGGCGCAACATCAGTTTTATGACCATTTGCCGACTTGTTTCATAGCTGCCAGAGGCTTGACAATCGGGCAGGATATCGCTATGGCGTCATCATGGAGATGGAGAAGTCATATTTTGTCTAATCATTGACATCGCACAACATCAATTTTACAACAATTTAACCGACCTCCTTAAATTGCTATCAGTTCCAACATCGGCGCGATATTGGCCCGACGTCATTCATGAGATGTCATAATCATGTCGGACTATTGACATCAACGCAACATCAACTTTTATGACCATTTGCCGGTTGTTTCATTGCTGAATGTTCTAACGTCCGGGCGGGATAATCGGCCCTGACATCATATTGTCGATTCATATTGATGTTCAATTAATAACATTGTCCCGTCATTACTTTCACAACATTTACCGTCCTCTAAAAAGGATACCAGTTCCAACATCGGCGCGATATTAGCCGACGTCGTGTATGAGATGTCATATTAATGTCGGACATTGACATTGGCGCAACATCAAATTGCTGGACCATTTGCCGAGTGGTTTCAATGCTGAATTATGTTCTTACGTCGGCGGAGTAACGGTCTGCCATCATATTGTTGATATCATATTGATGTGGGGTCAATTAATAACATTGTCCCCGACATTAGCTTTCACAACCATTAAGCGACCTCTTAAATTGATACGATGTTGGCTGGCGGACATTTTAACCTCGAGCCAACCGCGATAAGCCGACATCCGGCCCACAACTTATGACATCGGCACGACGTCAGGTGGCTAGCTGGGTAGTAATGTTGTCCGGGTGGGTAGTTGTCTGGGGGGTAATCTTCCGGAGGGGTTGGGTAAATCGTCCGGGGGGTAATATCCGAAGGGTAGTTGTCCTTGGGGGTAATTGTCCGGGAGTTATTGTCTGGGGGGGTAAATCGTCTGGAGGGTAATTTATCGGGGTAGTTGTAATGGGGTAGCTGTCTTTGGGGGGGGGGGGGGGGGGGTAATTGTCTTTGGGTATTGACTTGGGGGGTATATCCCGGGGGGGTAGTAATGTGTCCGGGTGGGTACCCAGCTAGCCACCAGACGTGGGGCCGATGTCGAAAGTTGTTGCCGGATTGTCGGGCATATCGCGGTTGACTCGTCCGTTAAAATCGTCCGCCAGCCCAACATCGTCACTACGTCATTTTGTGATATATTGCATAACGACAATTTCCGACAATGGCCCAACATATATCTCATGACATTGGATCAACATAACATTATGATGTCGGCTCGAGGTAAAATGACCGCTAGCCAACATTGTCACGACATCATTCTGTGATGTTGGCCAACGTCAATTTCCTCCAATGGCCAATACAAATAATTAGACATGAATATGAAACTTCTCAATGATGACGCCATAGCGATTTCTGCCCGATGTCAACTCTCATGGCAGCTATGATCAAGTCGGCAAATGGTCAATAAATTGATGTGCGCGAATGCAATAGTCCGGACATGACTATGACACTCCATACATGACGTCGGGCTAAATCGGACAATGTTGGAACTGATAGCAATTAGGAGGTCGGTAAATGGTTGTAAAAATAATGTTGTGCCGACGTCAATGATTAGACATGAATATGACATCTCAATGATGACGCATAGCGCAAGGCGTCGATTTCTTATCATGGTTGGGGGTGATGATCATGGGGTTTGACCCAATGACGAGCAGAGCAATCTTCCCACGAGCAGCGAAGGCGAGGCGATTTTTTTGGCTATTTTGCTACGAGGGGTGGGGGGGGGGGTTGACCTAATACGATGCGGGGCATCGTCCACGAGCCGCGTAGCGGCGAGGCGATTTGTTTTGTTGCTATTTTGCTAAGGGGGGGGGGGGGGGGGTTGGACCCAATGACGATGCGGAGCATCGTCCATGAGCCGCGTAGCGGCGAGGCGTTTTTGGGGGGCTATTTTGCTAAGGGGGGGGGGGGTTGACCAATGACGATACGGATACTGTGTTGGGTCTAGACACAATGATGGCGTTTTTCTATGCACATCACACTTTCACTTGGCTGCCCAAGGGGGGGGGGGTGGGTTTAAACCCATGATGGGCGTTTGTCTATGCCATCACATTTTCACTGGCGCCCAAGGGAGGGGGGGGGGGGGGTAAACCACTGATGGCGTTATCTATGCACATCACATTTTCACTTGGCAGCCCCTAAGGGGGGGTGGGTTTAAACCCCCTAAACACCCCCCCCCCCACCCCCCCCGTAGAACCGCCTGGGGGGGGGGGGGGGGGGTGTGGGGAGGGGGTGTCCCCCCTCCCACGGTATGAAGCTTTTTGCATTATTGGGGCTTGAAATAGTGCAAATCTGGAGTATACCTAGGCATCCTTTATCACGTTTTATAACTTTTGTGTCTGAGTTACCGTGTATAGATAAACACAATTAATGAAATCAAGTTTGCAGAAAACCACAGGGCGGATCGCACTTATTTTGCTTATGAGGAATGGAGTAAGGACTTCTCATAAGAAAAAATTTTGCATACGATAGTAGCCTCTTCCACAATTACTATTGCGCCCAGTATACTTTTTTTGTTTTCTTTTTGTTTTACCCTCCAAATATTGGGGGGGGGGGATGATAATACAGGCCATCCCCCACCTCAAAATATGGGGGGGGGGGGGATATATCCCCCTCCATCCCCCCCCCCCCCCCCCCCGTGATCGACGCCCCTGCCATAGCGAGATTCTGCTGATGTCACACCTCTTGCAGCTATGAATCAAGACGGCAAATGGTCATAAAATTGATGTTGCGCGAATGTCAATAGTCCGGACATTAATATGGACATCTCATACATGACGTCGGGCCTAATATCGCGCCGATATTGAGAACTAGGTATCAATTTAAGAGGTCGATTAATGGGTGTGAAGTATGTCGGGACAATGTTATTAATTGGACATCAATATGATATCTACAATATGATGACATAGCCAAAATCCCGCCGACGGTAAGAAATTCAGCAATGAAACAACTCGGTAAATGGTCATAAAATGTGTTGCGCCAATGTCATAGTCCGACATTAATATGACATCTCATACATGGACGTCCGGGCTAATATCGCTAGCCGATGTTGGAACTGGTATCAATTTAAGAGGTCGCTTAATAGGGTTTGAAAGTAATTTCGGGGACAATGTTAATTAATTGAACATCAATATGATATCAACAATATGATGTCAGACCGATATCCCGCCGACGTAAGAACATTCAGCAATGAAACAACTCGGTAAATGGTCATAAAATTGATGTTGCGCCAATGTCAATAGTCCGACATTAATATGACATCTCATACATGACGTCGGGCTAATATCGCGCTGATGTTGGAACTGGTATCAATTTAAGAGGTCGCTTTGTGAAAGTAATGTCGGGACAATGTTATTAATTGAACATCAATGTGATATCAACAATATGATGTCAGACAGATATCCGCCGACGTAAGAACATTCAGCATTGAAACCACTCGGCAAATGGTCATAAAATTGATATTGCATCGACATGAATATGACATCTCCAATTTGACGTCGACCTTATATCGCGCCAATCTTTGAACTGGCATCCATTTAAGAGGACGGTAAATGGTTGTGAAAGTAATGTCGGAACAATGTTATTAATTGAACATCAATATGATATCGACAATATGATGTCAGGCCGATATCCCGCCGACGTAAGAACATTCAGCAATGAAACAACTCGGAAATGGTCATAAAATTGATGTTGCGTTGATGTCAATAGCCCGACATGAATATGACATCTCATGAATGACGTCGGGCTAATATCGCGCCGATGTTGGAACTGATAGCAATTTAGGAGGTCGGTAAATGGTTGTTGAATTGATGTTGTGCCGACGACAATGATTAGACATGAATATGACATCTCAATTATGACGCCATAGCGATATCCTGCCGATGTCAGACTCTGGCAGCTATGAAACAAGCCGGCAAATGGTCGTCAGTTCCGACATCGGTACAACATTGACCCAACGTCATATTTGAGCTGTCATATTCATGTATATTTAATTACATAAGCCCAACATCAATTTTACAATCTTTGACCAACCTCTTAATTTGCTACCAGTTCCAACATCGGCGCGATATTAGCCCGACGTCATATTTGAGATCTCTTATTCATGTCGGATTAATGACATGGGCACGACATCAAATTTACAACCATTTATTATAACGACCTCTTAAATTGCTACCAGCTCTATCATCGGCACACTGACGAACCGTTGCCATATTTTAGATGTCATATTTATGACTGATTAATGACAGGACATTAATTTTATCATTTGCCGACTTGTTCCGTTGCTGAAGGTTCTGTCTTCGACGGAATATATAACTTGGGGATATATGCGAGGGATCGCCGAAGCGATACAGCTTTTTGTAATAATTAATTCAAACATATAGGGAAACTGACCAAGAATATATTGCGATTAAAAGTGAGCAAAGAAAAATGGGATTCCAACGGGATTCGAACCCGAGACCTCCGGATTGCTAGACCGGTGCTCTACCGACTGAGCTATAGAAAACCCTTCGACGGCGTTCTTCCCAGAAACCCCTTAATTCATCATTGCTCAAGTATAATAAATTACATCGGGCTGACAACAAACTAAACACCATTTACAGAACTCTTAAATTGCTAACAATTTCTAACATCGGCACAATATCAGACCGACATCAAATTTGGGGTCTCATATTCATGTCGCAGTACTGACATGGGCGCAACATCGATTTGATGACCATTTGACTACTTGTTTTATTGCTGCCAATTCGCACATCGGCAAGATATCGGTGTGACGTCATAATTGATATATCATAATTGAGGTCCAATTAAAAACATTGGCCCGACATCAATTATTTCACAACCATGTACCAACCTCTTAAATTGCTACCAGATGCAACATCATCACAATATCGGACTGACGTCCTAATAGAGATGTCATATTTATGTAGGAGCAATGACATCCGCCCGACATCTATTTAACAACCTTTCACCGACCTTTAACATTGCTATAAGTTCCGACATCTGTGCGGTATAGGCCCAAAGTTGTATTTGAGTTGTCATATTTATGTTTAATTAATAACATTGGCCCGACATAAATTTCACAACGTTTAACCGACCTCTTAAATTACTACCAGTTCCAACATCGGGGCGATAGAAGGCCGATTTTATATTTGAGATGTCATATTCATGTCGAATTACTGACATCGGCATAACATCCATTTAATGACTATTTTAATGATTAGTTTCATTGGTGCCATTAATGACATCGGCAGGATATCGCTTTGGCGTCATAATTGAGATGTCATATGGATGTCCGACATCAATGTTACAACCATTTACCGACCTCTTTAATTGCTACCAGTTCCAACATCGGCGCGAATTATCCCGACATCATATTGGAGATGTCATATTCATGTCAGAATATTGACATCGGCTGAACAACGATTTCATGACTATTTGCCGACTTGTGTTATTGCTGCCAATTCTGACATCGGCGCGATATCGGCTTGACGTCATATTTGTGATGTCATATTGATGTCCAATTAATAACATGCGTCCGACATCAATTCCACAACCATTTACCGACCTCTTAAAATGATTTATTCCGACATCGGTACAACATTGGCCCAACGTCATATTTGAGATGTCATATTCATGTTGGTTTATTGACATCGGCCCGACATTAATATTACAACCCTCTATCGAGCTCTTAAATTGGTATCAGTTTCGGCATTGGTGCGATTTTAGCGCGACGTTTTATTTGAGACGTATTTTTTCGTCAGCTTAATGACATCGGCACGACATTCAACTACAACCATTTTCCGACTTATTTAATTTCCAAAACCTCAAACTTAAATTCGACGTTGGCGAAATGTTGGCGCGACGTCTGTTTGCCGACCACGATCTTGCCGACCACCTGCCGACACCGGTCCGATGTCAGGTAGCTAGCTGGGTACTTATAATATTTGTGTTAACTTGCTTTGAGAATCTATAATGAATTGAATTTTGTTTAATCGATTACAAACATTAGTAATTCAAAAGTAAAGAAAAAAAATTATTGCTATCGGGCAATTCATGATCGATTATAAGCGATCGTAAGTGAAATGAAAATTTTCGATTTTTGGAATCATTTATTTTAAAAAATATACTGTTGTCATGTCCTTGTTGCTGTATATAATTTAGAAGGATAAATAAGAATATAAATAACACCTTAAATAGTGTTATGGGTATGATTTTATACATAATAATGATTTGAAGGTGGATTATTTCAGATTCAACGCTCTGCAACTACTAACCATTATAAAACATACATGCTAAGAAGAGGTGTATATATATTATACCGATTGCGACCTATGTTGGTAGGACAATAGGATGATAGCTTTAGGAGTAGTCAATAGGTGTAGGAATAGGATATTTATAGAATTATGATTTATGAATAAATGTTTGTAAAGGTTAAACAAAATGCATAGATCGGACGTGGAATCCATGCATGTTTTCCAATTTCTTTTTACGTTTTTGATGGTGGTCCTACGTTGGCCATTTGACATTGGGCCATTGTCAAATTTTGATGTTGGTCCAACATCGGAAAATGACGTCAAGATTTGATGTTGGGCCAACGTCAAGATTTGATGTTGGGCCAACAATAAAAATAACGTTGGGCTAATGTCGGGCTGGCGGACATTTTAATGTCGGGCCAACGTCAGAATTTGATGTTGGCCCAACGTCAGGATTTTATATTGGGCCATTGGCGGAAATTGAAGTTCGGCCAACATCACATAATGATGTCGTGACAATGTTGGGCTAGCGGACATTTTAACCTCGAGGCGACATCATAATGTTATGATGGTCCAATGTCATGAGTTGATGTTGGACCATTGTCGGAAATTGACGTTATGCCAATATCACAAAATGACGTAGTGACGATGTTGGGCTGGCGGACATTTTAACGTCGAGCCCACATCAGAATTTGATATCTGTCCTATGTCAGGATTCGGTGTTTTGCCCATTGTCGGAAATTGACATTTGCCCGACATCACAAAATGATGTTGGGACAATGTTGGGCTGGCGAACATTTTAACGTCGGGCCGACGTCAGAACTTGATGTTCTCTCAACGTCAGGAATCGATGTTGGGCCTACGTTAGAACTGACATTGAGCCATTGTCAATAATTGATGTTGGGCCGAAATCGCTAAATGACGTTGGGCCAGCATTAAAAAAAAGACATCGAGCTGATGTTGGGCTGGCGGACATTTTCACGTCTCGGTGACGTCGCATTTCGCATGTTGGCCCAACGTCCCCTTACAACGAAAATGGCACGACGTGAGGTGACTAGCTGGGTAGTTTTCTGGGGGGTAATTGTCTGGGAGTTAATCGTCCGGGGGTAGTTGTCCGGGGAGGGGGGGGGGGGGGGAGTTGTCCGGGGGTTAATTGTCTGGAGGATATTCGTCTGGGAGGTAATAATCCGGGGGTAGGGTAATTGTCTTGGGGGGTAGTTTTCTTGGGGGGTAATATTTCGGGGTGTAGTTGTCCGGGTGGGTAGTTATCTGGGGGGTAATCGTCCGGGGGAGGGGGGGGGGGGGGGGGTAATCGTCTGGGGGGTAATTATCCGAGGGGTAGTTGTCTTGGGGGTAGTTGTCTTGGGGGGTAATTGTCTTGGGAGTAATTGTCTTGGGGGTAATTGTCTTTCGGGGGTAGTTGTCTTTGGGGTAGTGGTCTGGGGGATAATTCTCTTGGGGGGTAATTGTCCTAGGGGGATATATGTCCAGGTGGTAGTTGTCCGGGCGGTAATTGTCCTAGGGGGGGGGGGGGGGGGGTAGTTGTACGGAGGGTAATCGCCTGGATATGGTTTTCCAGGGTGTAGTAGTCCTAGACGGTGCAATTTATTACATGTCAGATCATGCCATACCTGAGAACTAAATTAGATTACATTTAATTACATACGAATTACATAGTAACACGTAAGTATACTGCCTTACCCCATCTTTAATCTCGTACGGCAGGTTTTCGATTCCGGCAATCGTACTCCAGCTGGTTTGAGTGATTCGGATATGGTCACTGAAGTAGGATCTCAGAAGTTGATTCCTTTCTTTCACTTGGTTGGATTGCGCCCATTTGCGAAGGATCGAGTAGTAACTTGCGTAAGGTGGCCTCTGCTCATCTAATTCACGTGTAGTCAAAATGCCCAAAATGTCCAACAAAAGGGTGTCAAAGAAATCAATGACCAAAGCATCTTCATCATCCGGCTTTGTACATGTTGTAATAAGCTTGATAAAATGCTCGTATGACTGTGGTGATGACCCCACTGCAAACCGAATTACTTCTTCAAACTCAATGACCCTTTCCATGCTGTCGATTGATTGAAGCTTTTGTTCTAACTCGTGTCGTGGGAGAGATGCGAGATAGACCCCAGCACAGTGCTCGTGCGCCAATTTGTGGTAGAACTCACAATAAGTTACGTTATCTTCATCAACGGTATTCAACAGACCTAAATGGGCACAACTGTTGAACTCTTGCTGGCATCCATCGAATTTGTTCTTTTTGAAAATCAACTGACTACTGTCTTCTAATAACGTTTCAAAAGCTACTCTCCCAACTGCAGCCATTACGGTTCTGAGATGTTTTTTCGAGTAATCAGTGGAACTCGTCAGAGAGGTTTTCTTTGCTTTGGCATGTTCTATGAGATACTCTAGAAAGCATTCCATCATTTCGCTAGCCGTTTCAACATTGCTAAAACGGTCACTTTCCCAAATGGTGCACAATACCATACAGAAGAAAGGAATTCTTATCAAAGAAATCAGGTCGTAATGATCTGTAATATATTGCAACAAACGACGTCCTTTCGGGGCGTCATCGGCAAAGAATTTGCCAATGTATTGTTCTCTGTCTGTCTCCGCGAAATCTTCCAGCTCCATGACGGCGTACACATTAGCGAGATTGCCAGTTTCGAAATGGCCGGCCAGATTAGGACGACTCGACACAACAACACGACAGTCGGGAAATTTGAGATAGCGCAGCAAGTCTACAACAGTCGTTGAAGAGTCGGGAGAATCAATGGTACGACCGAACTCATCGTAACCATCCAACAAGACGCAACATTGTGCTCCATTGTTGGAGATGAAGCATTCTATTTCTTCTTTGGTGACACCCTTAAAATGTTGCAACAGATTGGTTACGATTGCCTCTCCAAGTGAACAGTCCCTCTTCATTTCCCGGAATTTCAGCCAGAACAAGAGAGTAAACCGACGTCTCAGCGGCGAATCTTCATCGACAGCCCAATCGTGAGCGAGCTTGGCCAAAGAGGTGGTCTTACCACACCCGGGTGCGCCTAAAAGAGCGATGCGCGGGGGGAATTCTCCATCAACTTCTGTTTCAAAGATATCGTCAATAGAGCCCTCTAACACGTCTTTCGAAATACTCTGTCCTCTGTCAGTCCATTGTTTCTTGTGCAGTCTTATTTTGGTATGCAAATTCTCAAAGCGAATTATTTTTCTTGGCTGACCAGGCTGTAACTGTATTCGAGCGGTCATTTTGTATTGATTCACCAACATCTGCTGGCACTCCCGGACCGTCAGATTAGCGGAGACGTGCTTGGACATGATGTCTGAAAGGAGAAGAGGATGGAAGAAGGGATGGATAATGTTATTATGATTGAATATGACCAAGGATTGCCAGAATAGGAGACGTTACAATTAAACTCTCTTCATTTATTGATTAGTCAAAATCTAAATACCGGCACTAACTTTCGGATAAATGAATAATATTTTCTAAAGAAAGTACGCGAGATCACATAAAATGTTCTAGCTGTTTGTATTAATTGAATTTAATTGAATCTAACTCGAAACACTTTAAGCGATTTATGAGCAAAGAAAATTAGGCTTCGTCGGGAATCTAACTCGATACCCCGGATTGCTAGACCGTTGCTCAACTATTGAGCCTCAAGACCTTTGAATAGGGGGTGTTTCCAGAGTTAGTTAATTATTAATTGTATTATGTGCTCAGATGAAGTTTCATGTGGTACAATTGGCAGCCTCCAGTGTTCAATCAAAACACAAACATTTGTTTGTTTTACTATTAATGATATCCAAGATGAGATATTCGACTAGAATGGTCGCACTTTCCGCATACATTAGTATCCCAAGTAATTCGAGCGTTTCGTTAACAGTTCTGACTGTTAACAAGACATGTTAAACACTTATACAACTGTACATGTGTAATAATAAAAGAAAAGTATTTGCATAGTGTTCGCTCTCCATTATCATTTTAATTGATATAAAATTTAATAATTCCTAGTATTTTTGAATTATCGAATAAAAAGTAAATAATGTATTTCTGTATTATCATTCAATCATACCATCTGTCAACCCTGCTGGCGTTCGCGGAGATGAGGTTGCTATGATGCCCTGAAGTACTGCCAGCGTTGCTGATTTACTGTCAACCTGTCTATCCCGCCATGTCATCAGCATTTGAACAGAGGATCGGCAGACGTCAAGCTGGAATCTACCCTCGAGCCAGTTGTTGAGCTCTACCAGAGAGGAGCCAAGTCTCTCGCCTATATCCAGGTATTGGTCACGTGGGATGCTCCGGGCCAGATCCAAGATTTCTCTGTCTGAAACCCGGACACACCTGTTTGATAGGAATACTAGTAGTTAGAAAACATTATTTCAGTGAAAAGCAGATAATTATCTTAATTAAAGTTTATATTACAAGTCTTATTAAGGTTATGGGTTAGGAGAACTGTATATTGAATGGTACGGTTGACTCCCCATTTAATTCATGACCATAATAACAAGCAATAACTTGTATATCAACCAAGAATATGATAATAGATTTAATATGAACAAAATCATTTAAAAGGATAGTATAGCCATAGGTATGGTCAAACAGAATTGTACTAACTGAAACTTATATAACATCAAGACAACTAATAGTTATAAGTCAATGATGCATGGATGTTTAGTAAAACATACACACGGTTGAGTTACAGGGCTGTTTGGAAACAAAAACAGCCGTTAACACAAGAGAGTGGCCTACAACCATTCTGTAATGTACATGATGTAAAGTGATGTTTGGTTAAAATGATAATTCAATAGAGAGATAGAGAGATCACTAAAATAAATTTTAAACTACGTTGGTATTTGTGCAAATGTGTGTAAGATTTGACATTTTAAACAAAAGTTGAACGCCCACATTTTTCCGTACCGGAAAAAACTTCGAAATATGTTGTCTCTAAACCAATTTTGCTTCTGTCTTCAAAATTGTGTGCTCTTTCAAACTTTTCACTTAGTGTTTCATTGCCCAACAAAAGAAAATATTTCTCGAAGAGCCCTCTGAACCAAAACTGAACTACCCCTTAAGACATATTGGTCAGTGTATTTAACGCGCAACAACTTAAGTTCTTTTCGTGAAATTGGTATTGAAATCTTAATCCCCTTAGTGTGGTGAGCAGAGAGTATAAGTTTATACCATGTTCCTGCATCAAAGTATTGAATCTCATCACGTTCACTGTGTTACGTTTATATGCAACCATATGTCACATCTACAAAGTAAATGGTTCACTCAGGTGAACCATTTACACGCAATATATGCAAATGCGCTGGAGATAACAATACCAGCCATTCGTACACTGTTGCCGGTTCAACAGTAGACCGGCGTGTTTTAGGACGCATCGGTAAGGAAAACGGACGGGACATATTCATTTTATTTCTACATTTTGCGGTCTTCAAAACAACAAAATCGGTAATTATTATCAAAGTATAGGAATTGTGGATCACATAAACGAAAGTTTTTTTTGCATTTGCTAGTAAATTGAGGGAGAAATCAGCCGACAAAAAAAATTGTTTCCGTTGGATAGTGCAGCGGGCGGAAGAGGTTGATCTCCGCACAACCCTATTGTAATGAACCTATGTGTGCCATATGTATACTATTAAGAACTTATACAGGGTGGCCCAAAAAAAACGGAACGGGGCACTTCCCAAAATATAATATCACAATGTTTATGTTCATCGGATAGGGTGTCCTTTCCAATGAAAAACGATACCAAGAACAGTGATTTTGGTCAAGTCGTTTTTGTTTAAGGACGCAGTGAGTGAGACCATGTCAGGTGCCGATTTATGTCGATTTCGACCTAGTCAATGCCAGTTTAACCGCACTCATTGCCCGTAATACCATTCAGCGACCAGGCCCATTCTCTCGGCACACGGCTGAGTGCACACTAACAATAGTGCGCGACGCTCAACGATATGAACGGCGGTTCATGCGATTCATCAAGCGCTGGCTCAATACAAATTGACAAAAAAGAGAACCTGACATGGTGTCACTCACAGGGCCCTAAAACAAAAACTACACGACCAAATTGACTGTTCTTGGTATCGTTTTTCATTTGAAAAGACACTCTATCCGATGGACATAATACATGTGTTACTTTGTTTTGGGAAGTGCCCCGTTCCGTTTTTTTTGGGCCACCCTGTATTATCCGACTTAATGAAATACGAAATAAAAGCAACAGGGTACTCACCTTTCTGGGAAGGCTTCGGCCATGTTTGTGTTGGACAACCACGACGTTCTAGATTATGGAAACTGCAAGAGAAAGAGAGAAGAAACAACAATAGCTATCATATTTATACATTTAAGTACAATTAAGAAAGAACACAAATATGATAGGCCTACATTGGTAAAATAAGAATAGTCTGTAAGTATGAAAAAATGTTATGAGTATTTCTCAAGTAATGGGCAAAAATGCATCGTGTTATTTATTTTCATTTTGGAAATGTTGACGGTGTTATACTTTCTAGATCCCATTTATTATACCATTGTGAAACATAATACCATTACTTCGACCAACTATACATCCAATCTTACTGCAGTTAGCAAGATTAGTATAGTTCGACTATTCATTCATTATTATTGGAATGAGGAAGTACGAATTAAAACATGTTTTACCAACCTGAGGGCATATCAAGGAGAAATTTATACTTACACTCAGTAAAAAAATGTAATCTGCTTAAAGGGGTAGTTTAGTTTTGGTAGAGAGGGCGCTGCACATCACAATTTTTTTGTGAGGTAATGAAAAACTGAGTGTCGAATTTGAGAGAACATGCAATTTTAATGGCAGAATAAACTTTATTTGGTCAAAATCGACCCAGAAACGGCTGAAATATCAATAAATATATCGGATCTTATAATTATTTGGGGCCCAAATAATTAGATGATTTTTAGAAAAAATAAAAAAATGCTTGCACTTTTTCAAAAATTTTCAAAAGCGTTTTTTAAATAGTTGTTGATGATCTCGCTATTTAATCATTATATCAATAAAAAATCACATGCATAATTTTGTATGAAAAATGGTTGAAACCAATGCCTTTTTAAAAAGCACCCTCCTGTGTTTTAATAGCTCTTTTTGAATGATAACAGGCTTTTTACTTAGTCCTTTGTAATTTTGTATAGCTTTCGAGCATGGTGGAGTAATAACTATTAGTTTATAATGTTACTGTGCAGGTTTTGGCTACTAAAGTTCAGCCTTACCAAAACTAAACTACCCCTTTATGTGTAGCAAATTATGCTTGGTGAGTTTTGTCTCAATCAAGGGAACTTTTTTACTTCTGTTTGGACAAGAACGCTGATTGCAGATCTGAGTATCCACCCTCCTCCGTCAGAAACGTATGGTAATCGGTCGACGTGTAGACGTACGCGTGCACGCAATCGGGACACCGTGCATGTTGCGCCCATACATTTAGCTGGATGCAATGAATTGCGACCGCGGGGGAAGCCCCTGTCACACACCCTACTACCAATCGCAGACACCACTCTACTGGATGGAGACCACTCAAGAGTACATGTCGAACCCACCGGCATAGCTGCCTACGTGCCCCCTTACATAATTTGCAAAAATTAAACGAAGCATAAAGGGAATTTTCGTGAAAAAAACAATTAATTGATTTTTTTTTTTGGGGGGGGGGGAAAGAACAGACAGACAGGCTATCGGTTCTACCTTAATGTGTGACCGAACCTCTTAATGATATCATACGGGATATGATATATGCGGGATATTTACACAGTAAGAAATGGCCATGATCGCTAAATGCAACTTGATATAGTGCACGGCAGCACGAGTATACAGTACTAAGTACTAAGTCTAAAGTACACTATGACAATTTAGCTTTGATTCATATTCTGAATATACATTTTAGTATTCATACCGTGTACAGAAAATGGCTTCGGTGTGGTTGATTTGTGAGCGGTGATTATAATCATTGGCGTCGCAACGGGCTACCGGGGGAGGCATGGGGGCATGACCCCAACAAGATGCCGATTTTGTTAGTCCTCTCCACAAACAAAAGTTTGACTTTGATAGCTCTGAAAACTTACTTTGAAAGTCACAGTTCAACCATAATAATTATATGTTCCATTGATTCAACTATATAATTATTCAGTTGGGGACCATGTTAACTGAAGTATGTGTATGTTTTATATGTACACCAGTACACCACGGGCACCAGGCCTTTAGTAACATAAGAATGACACTCTGACACTGAAGACTATTAGAAATCAATATTACAATAGATTATTGCTATGGGCGTCCACATCTTCTCAAAAGTGTGGGGGGGGGGGGGGGACATTGCGAGGGAGCAAAGCGACCCAACAAAGAAGGGTGTGTCCCCCTCCGCTTTTTCACTTTTGTGCTTGCAATTGTGCAATTCGGTGCATACCTGAGACAATATTTGTATACGAAAAGTAATGCAAGCTATGGAATCAAACAAACATATAGTATACATTTATGAAAAAGTGGGGGACAATCCCCTACACATTCAAATGTGGAGGGGGACAAGTCACGTGAGCCCCCCCCCCCCCCCTCCGCCCCCTCTCGTTGACGTCCATGATTAGTGCCAAACTTGTACACCTGTCATCCGCTTGCCCCCCCCCCCTGAACTCAATAATTTGGTGATATTTTCCTGCTGAATAATTATTCAACTGGTCAAATCAAAGATATTGGTTTATTCAATTGTCCAAAGATCACTGAATCATAGTGCTATAGAATGATAATAGTAGATAAAATGCTGAAATTCATCAAAAATGTTAAAGGGATAGTAAGGGGTTAGTAACCAAAACCTGCATCATTACATTACAAACTAATAGTTATAACTAGAAAGGAACACAAAATTACAAATGACGTAGTAAAGATCATGTTATCATTAAAAAAGGGCCGTTAAAACGTAAGAGGGCGATCTCTAAACACTCATCGGTTTCAACCATTTTGAATAAAATATTGTGCATGTGATGCTTTGTTGAAATAGTGATTAGATAGAGAAATAACGAACAACTATTTAAATACCTATTTTGTAACTTTTTGAAAAGAGGAAGCATTTTTAAAAAAATTTTAACGGCTGGTTCAAAATTCTCTAATAAACCCGGGGCCCCGGGTTTATTACAAATTGTTATATTTATGGATATTTCAGCCGTCTCTGAACCGATTTTGATCAAACAAAGATGATTTTATTATTTAAATATTATGCTCTTTCAAATTTTACACTCAGTTTTTCATTACCTCACAAACAAATTAGTCTAGCGCCCTCTCTACCAAAACTCAACTATCCCTTTAAATATCTTTCTGCAAAATAAATTGTTATGATTATTATCGATATGACTTTATACTGGATTCAACACTGCATGATATATTATATTGATAGACAGCGGCGCCATCTCTTTAATATGGTACCTAATTGCAAGGGATACTCATGTGAACTGTGTAGCCGTGTTATGTACGGTTTGAATAAAACAAACACTTCCTAATTTTCAGGCGTTTGACATGACCGTTGGTTGCCCCACCCCACTTGCCCAGCCACTAGGTGCAATTGAGATTTTGAAGTCTTCAAAATATTTTCTTTTGTTCAGTCATGCGTGCAGAGATTCAAATGAACTCATAAAACATATGATACTTAAAACAAGACAACTGTAAACAATTGGGACATTTTGGTTTTATTCTGACTCACTCAGTAGTGTGTGATAACGATTGCTCAATCGCCGAAGTAAGATTTGTGTTTGTTTTAGCGCTTAATATGTCTCATAATATTATGCGCTCTATGTAATTTTGTAAAAAATCCTCACTTGTTTTAACCCCGAGGAAGTCAGAACCCTGAGTACGTCAAAAATTCGGTTCATACAATTGACTATTTGGATCATAATATATCATGTTAAAAATCAAAAAGCTGGAATGTTACTGTATTTGTAAGGCTTCCTTTCGCATGTAGACTACCGGCTTCTTCTTCATAAAATTAATATCAACTTGGACTGAATTAATGATACTCTTCATCATCTTGAAGAATAATGCTTCATCAGACTAGTTTTAGTTCGTATATATAAACACTAATATTTGCTATAGTAGGCCGCAACACTAGTGTGTCATATAGTGTCATACAGGTAAGCTTATACCCCAAATAGAGTAAAGCTATCTCTCAAGTAAGGCATTAATGCCCAAATAACAATTTTTCAAACTACACAAAATATTTACTAAGCTGGACCACGACGGGTCAAAACAATTCACCTATTCCCACACTATTATTTAAATGTGTAAACACCCACCGGGATTTCTCCCTGCTCTTTACGAAAAAATGAGATGTGTTCTTTAGAGTGCATGAGCATTGGTTCTCCCATTCACAGGACCGACGGTTTAAAGTCTCCTCCGAAAGATTAGGCAAATGAGGGTACAACTGCCGTAGCAGCCCCTCCTTATATTTACTAACAAAGTACATTTCAAAAACGTCTAAAGAGATATATCTCCTTCAAAAAATGCAGTATTGTAATATAGGGCACGGTCTGAAACAAGACCCGAAGATCTGGGGCATCGAAATGCCGTCCACGGACATGAGCGTATTCGACACAATCCACAAGAATGTGCTGAACAGTAAGCCGACAATCGCAAGGAATACAGTAAGGTATGTCTTCTGCTTTTACCAAATATGCATGAGTATAGTATGAATGGCCGATGCGAACTCGGGTCAACAAAATGTCCTCCCTACGCTTAGCTAGGGGGTTTGCATTGTTCAGTCCAACTACTGGCATATGAGCATGCAATTTATTTTCAAGTTGAGTGTCCCATACTATCTGCCATTTATTCTTTATGTAACTATTAATATTGGCCTTATAGTCTATGTAAGGTATTCTTATGTTAGCGACATCCCTATGAAGGGCTTCCTTTGCCAACGCATCAGCCTTGTCATTTCCCCTGTGGCTTGGTATCCAAGCCAGAACAACAGACTTATCGAAGTCTACCAGCTCTGAATGAGCCTCCAGCAGTTCTGGTATGTATGGGTGGTTAGGTCTCCGACCCTGTAAGGCAAGTAGACTGGACAAAGAATCTGTAAATATAATAAAGTGGTAGCCATTCAAACGAAAAATCAATTCAAACGCCATCTTTAGTGCAAACAATTCTGCTGTGTATATGGATGCATTGTCGGGTAATCTCGCCTGTCGGCGAATGTGACCGCTTGTGACTGCTGCTGCCACCCTCTCCAAGACTTTGGACCCATCTGTACATACGGCACAATACTGACTATACTTTTCCCTTAGTTCTCCAAATTTAGACTGAAACACAAGGTCGCTAGTCAATCCTTTCTTACACCCTCTTAATGTAAGGTCTATACTCAATTCACCGAGTGTCCATAGTGGTGTACTGGGGAATACAAACGGCGCTATATGTTTAGGGTCAGGGCACACCTGAGCAAAGGCCTCCTTAATACGAAACCCAAAAGAAGGTATAGCTGAAGGCTTACTAGTATAAAAGGTAGCATATCGGGGCTTGAACGTTTTGTCATATGTCGGATTATTATAATCGTTTTGAAGTTTAAGTGCATACTGAAGTGACAACTTTTCCCATCTGAGATGGAGGGGAGGTTCATTGGCTTCGACATACAGACTTTGCATTGGTGAAGTACGGAAAGCCTCCAGACAGGGTCGAAGTACTTGATTCTGGATGGGCAAGAGCTTTTTAAGGTAGGACTTACGAGCAGAGCTATAGACGGTACAGCCATAGTCCAGTTTTGATCTCACAAACGCCATATAAAGATGCAGTAGGACCACACGATCTGCACCCCAGTCCATCTTTGATACAACCTTCAGAAGATTCAAGGCCTGCCGACATTTCTGCCACAGATAATCAATGTGGGCCTTAAAGTTCAACTTATTGTCAAATACCAAACCAAGATAGCGTGTCTGCTGAACAACAGGGATGAGAAAACCATTTATCTTCAACTGAGGGTCATGGTGGAGTACCCGTTTATTACATAAATGCATACACACAGTCTTTGTTTTAGAAAAGCGAAAACCATTCTCATTTGACCACCGCTCAACCCTGTTGAGACACCCTTGCATCCGAGCCTCTATGGTAGCCATATACGG
Organism: Echinarachnius parma; assembly: GCA_037951105.1. Classification (NCBI taxonomy): domain Eukaryota; kingdom Metazoa; phylum Echinodermata; class Echinoidea; order Clypeasteroida; family Echinarachniidae; genus Echinarachnius; species Echinarachnius parma. The sequence continues at coordinate 20,110 of JBAMJV010009744.1, forward strand.
CGACGAGTACGTGATCGAGACGTCATCTACGAATAGGGACTTATCAAACCCAAAATTAACTGCCTCAGTGATGCTATTAATCTTCAAGATAAACAAGGTGACTGACAGAATGCTACCCTGTGGTACCCCCATTTCCTGATTGTGTAGCTCGGATAGGACAGTCACAAGGCGGACCCTGAAAACCCGGTCCAACAGGACGTTTTGGATAAATAAAGTCAGTCTGCCACGCAGGCCAGAATCGTATAAGTCCCTCAGGACACCATGTTTCCAAGTAGTGTCGTACGCCTTTTCAAGGTCGAAAAAGACAGACACCACATGGTGTCCACGGACGAGGCCATCGCGAATAAAGGATTCTAAACGAACAATTTGATCTGTCGTACTACGATTCTGCCGAAAACCACTTTGATGTTTAGAAAACAGTCCATTCCTCTCCAGAAACCACACTAGACGAGCATTAACCATCCTGTCCATGGTCTTACATAGACAACTAGTTAATGATATAGGATGGTAATTGTTGGGTTTGTGGCGTCCTTGCCAGGCTTAGGGATCGGGATAACCACAGCTTCTCTCCATGATTCGGGGAATTCACTAGAGCTCCATATCCTATTAAAAATTCCTAACAGCACTTGGAGGGATACCTCGGATAATGTTTCAAAAATTGATAATGAATTTCATCGGGCCCAGTAGCAGTGTCGTGACATCTGCTAAGAGAGTCCTTTAATTCACTAAGAACAAAGGGGTTATTATAAGCTTCTGTATTACCTGATAGAAAGTCAAGTTTCTGCTTTTCTGCTGAGTCTTTAAATGCTCGAAACGCAGGTGTATAATTGCTGCTAGATGAGTTATACTCAAATGCATCCGCTAGCAAGTTAGCAATGTCCTGGCTTTCTGTACACTTTATTCCATCATGTTTATTTAAGTGTACAGTAGTGCTAGTCTGTTGTTTCCCACTTATTTTCTTAATCATTTCCCAGGCATGTTTAACGTGTGTGCGAGTAGTGAGTTTAGAGACATACTGCTTCCAGGATTCTCGTTTACTCTTCTTAATAATACGGCGTGCCTTCGCACGAGCTTTTTGATAGTCCTGTCGGTTGTTAACTGTAGGCCGCTTTCTAAATCTCCGCAATGCCTTCTTCCGGCATTTAATAGCTTCTCTACATTCGGCAGTAAACCAGGGTTTGTGCCTGCTCTGTGGTTTTGGTGAAGATTTAGGTATCGTTTGCGTCGCTATATCAATTAGTGTGTGTGTAAAAAAGGCCAGTGGATCCTCCAGATCCTTGAATACATCATCATTAATGACAGAAGAACAGAGGGCAGTAAAAGCCAGCCAGTCTGCTTTATTGAGTTGCCACCTCGGGACTCTCTCCTCCGGCATTGGCCTATTAATATCAAGAAAAATAGGGAAATGATCGCTTCCACATTGATCTCCATGGACCTTCCACTGGAAGTCCATGAAGATAGATGGGGAGCAGACAGACAAATCTATAGCCGATGTAGACCCTGAAGCAGGATGGAGGTAAGTATGAGACTTATCATTTAAGAGACACAAGTCCAGTGATTCCAACATAGACTCCATCGTGCGTCCCAAAGGGTTAGAATCTTTGCACCCCCAGAGGACACTATGAGCATTAAAGTCCCCTAATAGGAGAAAAGGTGCGGGGAGCTGATCAACCAATGCATCTATTTCAGCTTGCCTCAGCTTATACCTCGGGGGTATATAGACTGAACATATTGTTACCGTACGATGGAGTGTAACCTTAACAGCGACAGCTTGGAGACTAGTAGTGAGCTGGACCACCTCATGCGGAGATCCTCTTTTAACAAGTATAGATGAGCCTCCCGTCGGCCTATTGTCTACATCCGACGTAGTTATCTTATTATACACATCATAGCCTTTAAAGGTGATTTTATCTGTTCCCTTAAGGAAAGTTTCCTGTAAACAAACGACATGAGGGACATAATCGGCCAAAAAACACTTTACCTCTTCATAATTCGCCCCTGCAGTTCCACTGCAGAATGGCCCTCCCTCTCCCATCCATTATTTACTACTAACTTTACTCTTTACAACAGTGATCTTAGGTGAGGGTTGAGTGCTAGGGGTGCCCAAGTCCATATCGGACTCTTCCATCCCTATTAGTGCGTCAAATTTATTGTTACTTACTATGGGGTCCGCAGACCCCTGCTTGTGTTTAATTACTTTTCTTATCTTATCCGAGTCAGGTGGCTGCACTGGTTTTGCCGGGGCCTGCGCCCCGCCAGGCAGGGGGGCTTGCTTCGTAGGGGTAGGCTTTGTAGGGGTAGGCTTTGTAGGGACAGGCCTTGCAGGGGGGTCCCGTGTGAGGCTCCTACTGCGCCAGCAAGCAGGCCAGTCTTAATACTAGGCCTTGTATCTATAATTTCATGTTGTGTAATGAGTTTATCTGTATTTGTACTTGTGGTCCTAGTCTGTGCCTATTTATCCATATCGACCGGAGAGTCACTGTCCTCCGGCCAGGTGAGTCTAGTTTGAGTAGATATGGAGTTTGCTGGTGTTTGCCTTGCTGCTGGTGTTTGCCTCGCGGCTGGCCGCGAGGCATATGTCAAGTCCCCTGCAGCCTTTAGTCTCTGAATCTGCTTCTCTTCAACCCATTTGGGGCCTAGTCGATGGCTAGCCGAGTGGCCACCACCACAATTAGCACATAATGCCACCTCTGTACATTCCGTGGCACTGTGGCCCTCTGCCCCACATTTCTCACAGGCCTCTGGCCTACCACAACGAGTCTTTGTATGTCCATACTTTTGGCATTTAAAGCATCTCATTGGATTCGGGACATATAAGTCGACCCTCACCCGAAGATAGCCCACTATCACTGTTGGGGGGAGATTGGGTTTGTTGAATGTTTAAAAAAAAGTGCCTGTCGTGCCTAACACCGTCGCGAGTTGACATGACGCGATGGATCTGGGTTACATGCTGGGAGGCCAGGCCTTCTAGTATTTCCTCGTCAGTACAGTCTTTCAAATCATGGCATCTAATAACACCTCGAGTGGTGTTGATGGTTCTGTGAGGTGTTACCCTTCCTGGCACACGTACAAATTCAGTTGTTTTCAACAGGTTGTTCGCTTGTGTGGCCCTGTCCACCTCCACAAGGACGTATCCCGACCGAAGTCGCTTGACGTCCTTGACGGTTCCGGCTAAGCCCTCTATTCCTTTCTGTATTGCAAAGGGGGATAGTTTTTTCAGTGGTCCTGTCTCCTCGGTGTCTGTGATGACCAGAAACCGAGGAAACGGCTCGCTACCTGTATTCTGATTGTCTAATTCCGTGTCATTCCAAGTCCGCTTGTTGGTCAATTTTCGTTGTTTTGTTTTGTTTTGGTTTGAGTTATCCATATGGGAAATGCGTTATTTCGTCACCAGTGCTCCCCACCCTCCACGGAGCCCAACAAGGGGGCATTGAATGTATGAGGTGATCCTTCATACCAATGTCAATGATACAATGATACAAGTGATATACTCAAGATATAATTATGTTCACAAACATTCAAGATACCCTGATTGACCTGTTAAGCAGTCGCGTTCTAAGGAACCCAGAAGTCTTTTATATGCAGGATGGTATACATACACCTTGCTAGTCACAAAAGTTTACAGTTTAACTATACAAAATAAAATAATTAACAAATATATGGCTTCCTCAGGGCTCGACACCACCAGCCGATTGGTTTAAACCAGGCCTGTAAAAACCTCCCGACTAGGCGAATCTGAGGCCAAAGTGATGTGTTGCTTTGGAGGGACCGCAGTCCAGCCGCCACTCAATCACCAGGACCCTCTTCTCCACCGACACGGGTCGCAACCCACGGCAAACAGGTCGTCCCTTTTAGTCGCCTCCTACGACATGCAGGGAACACATCGGGCCAATTCTATCCCCGGACCCGCAGGGGCTACTTTAAAGGGGAAGTCCAGTTTTGGTAGAGAGTGTGAGCTAATGAAAAACTGAGTGTCGAATTTGAGAGAACATGCAATTTCAATGGCAGAATAAACTTTAATTGGTCAAAATCGGTCCAGAAACGGTTGAAATATCAATAAATATATCCCGTCTTGAGATGATTTTTTGTTTTAATTTTAAAAATGCTTACACTTTTTCAAAAATTTTCAAAAGCGTTTTTTGAATAGTTGTTGATGATCTCTATATTTAATCATTATTTAACAAGACATCACATGCATAATTTTGTATGCAAAATGGTTGAAACAATGCTTTATTTGAGAGCGTCCTATTTTTGTTAATGGCGCTTTTTGATTGATAACATGGTTTTTACTTAGTCGTTTGTATAGTTGTATACCTTTCGAGCATAGTGGGGTTATAAATATTAGTTTGTAATCTTACTGTGCAGGTTTTGGTTAGGGAGCTTTTGCATTTTTTGACTTGAAATTGTGCAATCTTGTGCATAAAAACATAATCCAACAACATAGTTTACAACCAAAATGAGTCCCGAGGGAGCGAAGCGACCGAGGGCTGGAGCAGAGCCAGAGGGGGAGGGTTTGGGAGGGGGTATCCCCCTCCCACGGGGAAGATTTTGCATTTATATACTTGAAATGGTGCATTCTGGTGCATAAAAACATAAACCATATGCCACATTTGTGTGATCCAACATCAAAGCTTACAGCCAAAAATGAGTCCCGATGGAGCGAAGCGACCGAGGGCTGGGTCAGAGTCAGAGGGGGGGGGGGGGGGGGGGGGGGGGTATCTCCCTCCCACGGGGAAGATTTTGCATAATATACTTGAAATGGTGCAATTTGGTGCATAAAAAACATAAACCATATGCCACATTATTGTATGATCCAACAACATAGCTTACAGCCAAAAATGAGTCCCGAGGGAGCGAAGCGACTGAGGGCTGGGTCAGAGCCAGAGGGGGAGGGTTTGGGAGGGGGTATCCCCCTCCCACGGTGAAGATTTTGCATTTATATACTTGAAATGGTGCATTGTGGTGCATAAAACATAAACCATATGCCACATTTGTGTGATCCAACATCAAAGCTTACAGCCAAAAATGAGTCCCGAGGGAGCGAAGCGACCGATGGCTGGGTCAGAGCCAGAGGGGAGGGTTTGGGAGGGGGTTTCCCCCTTCCACGGGGAAGATTTTGCATTCATATACTTGAAATGGTGCAATTTGGTGCACGTCACACAAACAGCCAGAGCAATAACAGCCTACACAGGAACTACGTGGACCGGTACAGAAAAATCCACCCCAGACGTACCATACGCAAGTTACACATCAAACTGAGATAATTTGTGTGCAGCGAAAACGTTAAATGGATGTATAACTTAGTTTTTAAACGTTAGAAATAACAAGTATTGGGTGATACAGTTAATTTTTCTTTTCTTCTTTCTTTCTTTCTTTTCTTTTTTTAAATAGTTTTACTTTGAGGGGGGGGGGGGCTTTTGGGGGGGGGGGGGCAAAAACGCGTTTTGCCCCCCCACTTTTTGGATGGGGGGGGGGCGGCCGCCCCCCCCCCCCCCCCCCCCCCCCCCCCCACTTCCGGCGCCTATGACTCATTGCAATACAATTACAAAGTTAAAACAGTAGAAAGTGTAATAAGGATTTGTGTTACATGTTTTATTATCTGAATAGCAAGAGATAATTGTAAAACCAAAAATATAAATTTATAATATAGTATAACGACATTACCCGGCATGCAATAACCACTAGATATGCAACGGAGTTGCGAATTCGGCATTATATGATTGCCCACATGTATGTTTGGGTTTTGTTTTGCAGAAGGAAAGGGCGATTAGTTATACATCATGACTGTGGGACAGAACCCCTGTTATATGATATTATATTATGTTATACAGTGAGTAATGTCAATAATGGGTAAAAACAGTGCTAGTGCACAATGCAAGTCGGCAGCTGCTGCAGTATCTGATGCTCGGATCTAGGCCGGCATGCACACATTCAAAGGAGTGGAATTTCCCAGTTTGAATTGTGCACGTTCACCATGATAATTCAGTGTTATTATGAACGTGAATTTGTGTCAACATACCAAACACAATAAATGGCTATGACGTAGGTGTATTGTGAGTGTTGGTAATAGCTGTGGCGTAAATATATTCGTAGGGCTCGGGGGGGGGGGGGGGGACGTCCCCCTCCCCATAACTTATATGACATATACACAATAAAGACATTTTGGGGTATGTGCAAATAAATACAAATACAAAAAATACATAACTATACCGCCGAAAATTCGCGTCCGCACCCCCATTTCTAAGTATTCAGCCCACATTACACCACTGCAGTGGCGTAGCTACGGGGGGAGGGCACGGGGGGGGGGGGGGGGGGGGGCACGTGCCACCCCAATCGTTTGGCCAAAAAAAAAAAAAAAAAAAAAAAATGACGACCCGACATTAGCCAAATGTGTCTATATCATTCATTATTATCATGTTTTATTAAATGTGTGATGATAATGATGTTATCAACGATAATAAAGAAGAACATAACGGTCGTTCCCTAGTACTAGCAATAGCGCACCTATATCAGTTTGAAGAATCCTTCCAATAAAGCGCCTTATACAATTTTCAGTCCCGTGCGCGATGATCGACGCTCACCGCTTCAGAAGACATAGAGCGCGTATAGGTCTAACAAACTTCCTAGCGTATGGTAAATCGTCCATCATACCAAGGGCCTTTTTAGGATCTTGAATCTGCCTACCGCTTTTATAGATAATTTTGACCATTTGACGCCTTCATGCAGGCTATAAAGGCGCATAGCTGCACTACATAGTCCTAAATGTCTAGGTAAAGACACACTTCCTTTACTAATTTCTTCACTCCAAATGCACCCGTTCCATTAATTCATGATGCATATCTAGGCATATTGTTGATGATCATGATTGAAGGAGCACGAGTCATCTTCTCCAGAGTCGACATCTACATCAGTTGAGCATAGGCCTACTGAAACTAACTCAAGGGACCCGTGTCATGGGTCTATATAGTCACGCGACAACAGGCAGGGGACGGGGAGGGGGGACTTGCCCCTCCCCATACATTTGAAAGTGGAGGTGATTGTTCCTCCCACTTTTTAATATGCATACATTATGTATGTTTGATTTTATAGTTTGAACTACGAATCATATATTTTGGTCTCGGGTATGCGCCAAATCGCACAACTTAAAGCCCAAAATTTGCAAAAGCTCCCTACAGTGGGAGGGGAACACCCCCTCCCATGGCGTCGATCCTGGGGGGCAGGGGTGCGGTCGCCCCCCAATGAAAATATTGGGGGCGAGCATATCATTTTCGCCCCCCCCCCTCCCCCCCCCCCCCCCAATAATTCTGAAAATGAGGTAGAAAAAAATCGAGTGATATAATGCCAAAGAGGGGAAAGACACATTTATCAATAATCAATCTTCAAAATAGCTGTTTTTTTTTTTGTTGTTGCGCGCTTTGCGCGCATACTGTTTCTCATATTGTAAGTTTCATTTCGGTTTGCTTGAACTCACCTTTCGAACTGTGTTGGGCAGTGTAATTTCTCAAACGCACACCTCAAACGAAGTTTATTAAAACCCTCATCTATAGCACACCGTCACAGAAAATAAAATAATCTGAAATAATATATCTTTCAGTAAATTCGGTCCATATTGGAATTATGGAATATCATGTCACCCCACATTTGAAAGTGGAGGAGATTGTCCCCCTCATTTTGTCATTATGTATGTTCGGTTCCATACTTATATACTTCATATTACGTAAAATTTCTGTCTTAGGTGTGCACCAAATCGCACAATTTCACGCCCCAAAATACAAAAGCTCCCTACTGTGGGAGGGGGGTGTCCCCCTCCCACACCCTCCCCCACTCGGTCGATTCGCTTCCTCGCACTGTCTCCCCTCCACTTTTGAGAAGTTGTTGACGCCCTTGCTTAGTTTCACTATATCACTATTCACTATCACTATATCGATGT
>JBAMJV010009745.1:0-67002 GCA_037951105.1 Echinarachnius parma
TTTTGCACATCTCAACAAAGTTACTAGATCCCTTTAAGTCTTTCCAACTGAAGATCTTCAGGAGAAATTTGCAGTTTAATGACAATTATATTTATCTAAACAAATAGGATAGGAATTGTAGAAAGAAGATTGTTTCAAATTATCTGTACAATTTGTTAATTCACATCTGTTCAAAAGAAATGGGGAATAATATTTAAAAGTTAGAAGTCAAAGTTCGTGTCTGGGTTACCCTCCAGCTAGAGGCTATTTTTACTATTTTGTTAAAGGGTACCACCACCCAAAAATAATATTCCTATCCATGAAAGGTAACATCTTAAGAATTCCATTCCATCAACAAGTTCACAAAAATATGTTTCCAGAAAAAAATATATAATCGGAAAACGCATCACCATTCTAAAGCACGGTCTGAATGTACGAGACTAATTTGTGCGGAGCGAACGAATCGCCCGGGATTCCATTGTGTTCAAACGTACGCGTGAATAGCATTGGCGCACTCGCAAACCAGGAAATAGTAGTGGTTCCATAAGTGGTAGAAATTAATTGCTTTGTTTATGAATTACACAAACCTTTGCAAAATGTTGTTTATCTATTTGATATCACAAAACGGTACAAAAACGGTACAAAAACTATAATTATGTGTTGTTCTTTGCCTGGTGGTCCCCTTTAAGTCAAGTGGCTTACTCCATAAGAACAGGAAGTCCATACTCAATCCTTTGTTATCCTAAGTACCCTAAGTATTGGGGTTATTGGTGTCAGGTGTATGTGTACATACATGCCCATTCAGCTTACAAGGTGATTATAGCCACACTTCATATTGTAATACCTTTAATCCCCATTTCAATGCATTTGCTTTGTGTGGAAGTCTGGTTAATCTATGTGATTTTTAAAACTGAATTTCATGGTTATTAATTTTCCAAAATTCCTAGCCTAAATAATGAGCTCAATTGCCTAAAGTTCAAATACAATTCCTTTTCGTCCACTAATATTCTTTAGCCTAGGCTTGATTGGCACCATTAATGGGATCTTCATGTAGTAACATTAGCGTTGTTGATTTCGGGAGTATTTACTACCCGGGACTCGCGATAATTTTTCGGGCGAGTCCCGGGTACCCGAAATTTACCCATTTTTTATTACATGATCAGCATGTCACGCCAGCTGGGAAAACATGTTCATTCAAGTGACAAAAATTGAGGGCATTTATGTCACTTGAATGAACATGATAGATAACTCTTGCGTTCAATGAGGGGACTTGCTTTTTTTCCCCGGGAAATCGAGTATCGATTTTGGCGCCTGGGACTCAACATTTTCGGCGGGACCCGGGTACCCGGGACTCATCAACAGCACTAAGTAACATGATCAAAATCGACAAAACTTACATAAAACTCTAGCGGTTCTCCCGTACCGTGTTGTATTCGTAGTTCGTACTACCAATAGAAGCATGGAACCGATTTCACTTGTCCAAATTTCTCTTTGGGTATATAAGATATTTATGATTGAAGTGTTCAGATTTTACATTCACCACTGGAGAAATAAATGCTGTACAAAGTCAGTGCAACGAGTTAGCAAATATATCACTTTGCATTATCGCTCATTACTCAGTCATAAATGACAATCATTTTCATGGAATGTTCACATATCACACAGTGGACATATCAGATTTAAACAAAATACACATTTTATCTGATTTATCAACACTCTCTGTCAGTCTTTGCAAATGCCAATACAGTTACCAGATCCCTTTAAGTACAAGTTTGCAAACTGTTAGTGTTACCCTGACCTGAGAAATGCCCTAACATGCTTTAGACATGACAGGAATTTACCCCCAAAGATTTACATAAATAATTCCCAACCTTGGAATTTATGCACTTTTCTGACATTAATTGGGGTGCAAAAGTTCAACTAGTTATACAGGGTGGCCCCCAAAAAACGGAACGGGCACTTCCCAAAATAAAGTAACAAAATGATTATCATTATTTATGTCCATCGGATAGGGTGTCTTTTCCAATGAAAAATGATACCAACTACCAAGAACAGTAATTTTGGTAGTGCACTTTCTGTTTTAGGGCGCCATGAGTGACACCATGTCAGGTTCCCTTTTTTGTCAATTTTTACAGAGTCAGTGCCTGATAAATCAGACTTACTGCCCGTCATAGTATCAAACAACTATGCCCATTCTCTCGGCACACAGCTGAATGCACCCTAACAATGGCGCGCGTATTGCTCGTTGTTCGATGCTATGACGGGCAGTAAGTGCAATTGATCAGACACTGACTTGGTCAAAATTGACAAAAATGGGAACCTGACATGGTGTCACTCACAGCGCCCTAAAACAAAAATTACACGACCAAAATGACTGTTCTTGGTATCTATTTTCATTGGAAAAGACACCTAATCCGATGGACATAATCGTTTTGTTACTATATTGTGGGAGGTGCCCTGTTCTCTTTTTTTTAGGCCACCCTGACTGTATAGTGCCATTTTCTTCATGCAAAGGCAGTTGGAACATACAACAGTCTATGGTTGAATGCACTGCATTGTTCTTAGATCTGTGATCTTGTTTTGAAGTTCATTCCCCCTTGAATTCTGAATGTTATTTACAAAGAAAATGGTACACCATCTCACTTACAAATGAGGAAATGTCTTTTAAAATAAACATAGAAAAATATAATATTTGACATTTAACATTGATTTGACATTCAGATCAATAAATTTGGATCTAAGATTGTTAAGGGCTTTGCAAAGTAATTATGAAATGTTAATATAATTTTGATAACATTATCAATGAAAAATAAATGTATGCTATTTTATAGCTAATTATTAATGACAAAAGGTTGAAGAACTTACTGAATAGTGATTATAACAAAGCCCTTTTTTTATTGCAGGTTAATATTTCTGTTTTTTTTGAACGAATAGAACTAGAAGTGCAAGTAGGAAATATACGGGGGCTGAGGGCGATTTTGCCTCCCAATTTTCAAAATAGCCCCTTGACATCAGTAGGTAGCTCCTAAAATTACCATCTAGATGGTGTTATGTGAAATATTTTGTGATATCCCTCAGATTTAAAAAGTAGCTCCCTAAAATAGAAAAATGAATTCCTGCATTGTAGAAATGCAAGTACTAGAAGTGCTACTACTATTTTCAATTTTGAACATTTATGATTTTTCTTACCGAATATGATACATGTACATGTAGGCCAGGAAAAAAAAAAATAGTGTGGAGGCTTGGTAATGGTATGCTTGTAAGTTCTAAGCGTCATGACAGTACACTAACTACCTTGATCAGAGGAGGTATAAAGTTGAGTTGATGTGACATGGAGGGGTGAAGGGGCTTCTATCTACCTTGCCCCACAGTTTCCTGTCACTGGAGCCTAGTCTCCTTTCAGGGCTTTTACACTTCACAAATTCTTGTTTTTACTATTAAAACTTGTGTTTTAAGAAAGAAAGATAAGTAATCAAAACAGATCTGTCTTAACAAGACTTCTAAAGATAAACAAATCAGGATGAATAATTGAAAAGCAAGAAAATTGTTCACCTAAATGGTTCTAATTTGTAACTAGCGAGATGTATATTTTGAGGAATAGCATTGCATGTATGTATTGTATACATTCATCTACTGAAGGTGTGATTTGCAACACCAAGAGAGAGAGTGAGAGGGAGAGAGTGAATGCAGGTGTAAATGAGAAGTTCCTCTATGAATATGGTGTGGAGAGATACTTGGTCTTGGCCCCAGTCACACAGTGATAAACCCAATCACAACTATTCATAAAGTACTTGGTTGGGGTTTGTGTCCAGAGAACCCATGTTTTAAAAACTGGAATTGTCTTCCACTAGTTGAGAATAACTTCTTTATGATTGATTATTAAAACACCATGAATTGAATTGTGAATCTTTAAAGGTTGTTAAGCGTGGAGATATAGCGTGCACTAACAAAAACGGATTACGTAACCACTGACCTAGCAGCAGATTCAACAACAGCGGTTACATAACCCGCTTTAATTTGTTAGTGCACGCTCAAATGCACTCGGATGACGTTTCATATCATGGAACAGTTGAAAAATATGGCAGCCTCCAGTGGTTAGTCAAAACAGATTATGGTGGTTTTAAAAACATGGATTATTTCCATTATTAGTAATACCCATGAGGAAATATAGGACTATAAGTGACTTATAAAATGCACTTATCCGTTACAGTATTGCAAAAATTGCAACGTTTCATTCCCCTGTAAGAACTGATATGAGTAACTCGACTAGAGATGACCATGGCACTTAAGAGTTAAGAAACAAAATAGAGATATACATGTATGTATCTTAATTCAAAGAGTGTTGTGACTAGAGTTGACCATAATTATCGGGGGCGGGGGGGGGGGGGGGGGGGGGGGGAGGTTAAGGATCAAATCAGTAGATCTAATTCTATGAGTATTGTATACTATTGTGACCAGAATCTAGCACGGCACTCATCGGGGAGTTAAGGAACAAATCAATAGATCTACGCAAATTAGTGACTTTATGTGACTAGAGTCGCGACCATGACACTCAGAGGGCTAAGCATTTTATTTGCAATTGGAAAAGCAGAAATAGTCGGGGAGAGTTCAGGCCAAGTGTTGGAGTCAATTGGGGGCAAGCCTGTGATTAGAGCACATGACAATTGATATGAAATGAACATTTAATGATGACATATGTTCGACTCCTCTCACTCGTCCGCTCTGTCGTCTGCCCGCCCGCAACTGCCATGCCATATCCACCTTATTACTTGTGATGCCCCATCAACAAACCAGAAGTTGTAGACCAAGTCTGACTGAGATTTGGACCAGGTTTAAAACTTGGTTAACTCACCCAGGACTGCTCATGAAAGGGAAGCCAATTGTTGGCATGTTCTCTTATTAACAAATTAATAAAAAGTGCGTAATTTCACATCTAGTCATATTTCCTTTTGGGTATCAATGAGATATATTGTCATTTGTTTTGACTGACCACTGGAGGCTGCCATTGTGCCATGCATTCCAACTGTAAATGTGCAGCGTCTTAGTATGCGGTTATGTTACAGCTGTTATTGAGTCTGCTGCTATGTCAGTTGGTAGGAAACCAGTGGCCGAGAGCACGATCATGACCCAGGCAGGACCAGCCCTAGTTCCACTGATCTCTAGATTATGCTTGTGTTATCCTTTACGGTTGAATGAGTAAGGGCGGTATGTGTGCTCTGCTACGTTCTGCTGATTTGTATGTTATTCTAGCATATTGACATCGATGAGTTAGAGCCAATGATGCTAATTACCATGGTAAATGTCACTGGTCCGTAATCGGGCCTCTGGGCCTTGGGGCAAAGGGTGAGGGGTTGGGGATGGTCTAGAGGGGTGGGGGCTTGCGGCTAGAGGGGTAGGGCCTAGGGGAGAGGTGGCAGTGCCTCTGTCTGAAGGGGGGCAAATGCTCTCCCCAAGCCCTCCATCCAGCAATACCACTGAGAATGCGTCCTGCTAGTCTGTGAAGTACTTCCCAAGTTAAAGGGTACCACCAGCCAAAAATAATATTCTTATTATAGAAAGGTACCATCTTTAGTATTCCATTCCTTCAACAAGTTCACAAAAATATGTTTTCAGAAAAAAGAAAAACAAATTGGAAAACGCATCACCATTCTCAACCATGCGTTCATGCGGTCTGAATTGTGTAGACTATATGCGTGCAGAGCCAGAGTGCACTGTGCAGAGCGAATGAATCATCCTGGAATCTATTGACGTACGCGTGAAAGCATTGGCGCACTCGCAAATGCTTGGCCCGTATGGAACCAGGAAATAACAGTGGTTCCGTAAGTGGTGGAAATTAATTGCTTTGTTTATGAATTACACAAACCTTTGCAAAATGTTGGGTATCTATTTGATATCATAAAACGGTACCAAAACATATAATAATATGTTGTCCTTTGCCTGGTGGTCCCCTTTAATAAATATCTTTATTTTCTTAACTTAGAATAATCAGACAAATTCAGTCATTCTAGTACACTTCTATGCTCAAAACGTGTAGTGTATAATATGAACTTGTGTGTGTTTGTGACAGTGTACATGAATTGTCTGGCTTTCCCATCGGTCCCATCCAGCCCCATTCATTCATCTTTAACGGGATGATGAGGATTCCATACACCCCTGTCAAGTTCACAAACTCTGTTGTGATGTACAATGCCTGCCGGCAGTCATGTCTAGATAGATCTCATTTACTGGGTGAAATGGGTCAAAGATCCAAATTGGACCTGAAAAGGCTGGGCCATCCCACTACATGTATATTAGTAACCAAATTTGGGATAGTCTACCCCGGGGGGGGGGGGGGGGCACTCATGTATAATGTAAGACGGGTATGTGCCGCTTAAAAGAACCCCTTTTTCACACCCGATCGCAGCTCTAAAGATACCCGATTTTCAAAAATTACTGCTCCGTAGACCCCCGGAATGACTTGGCTAGGTAGTTAGTAGCGCCAAGTCCATTATTCTTCTTCTAGTTCGGCTCCATAGACCCCCGGAATGACTTGGCTATGTATTTGACTAGCGCCAAGTCCATTATTCTCTTCTAGTTTGGCTCCTTGGACCACCATTTGAGCCTTTTTGAGGGTTTCCGTAGGTCTTTGGTAGCTCCAAGTCTATGTATTTGGTAGTTTTAGTCTGCTCCTTAGACCCCATAACTCTCGTTTCAGGGTTTTTGTAGCTCCAAAGACCCTATATTTTGTGCTTGTAGTCAGCTCTTCAGACCCCCATTTCAGAGTTCTGTGAGGCACACCCACCGTCAAAAATAATTCGAGTGCCCCCCCTGGGAGTCTACCATATGTGACCTTACACCACAAAACGACCAATAAGTCGGGGAAAATCATTATTCTGATTTTCACATGATAATACAGTAGACTTCATTACCTTTAAAATGGTATATAATTTGTCATATTCAGACAAGGCAAACCCTCTGAAAATTAGCGCCAAAGATTTGGAAAATGGCTGAATCAGTTTTAAAACAAAGGAGAAATGAGCCACTTCAATGATTGTCGTCCATTCAAGTGCTGTATATCTGATAATTTTATTCAATGAAAAAATATATTTAAACAAAATTTCTGACGATCAAAATTTCACAGAAGGCAGATTAAGTTACCTTCATTCAGAAAATACAACAATCCTAAATTTCATATTTTAAACCAAATTTGATATTTTAGCTAATAACAGAGAAACTATCTGAGCGACATAACGGTCATTTTGTGATGTAAGGTCACATATAATGTTTCAGGTCTATGGCAATCACTGACAGCCCTAGTCATCTATAGATCCCAATTACTGGTGGGAAATTGGTCAAAGGTCCAAATTAGACCTGAAAAGCATGGACTAGCACACTATCACCTATTTAGGACTAAGATATTTTTGCAATACAATGCATTCTCCATTATAGACCCCAGCCACAGTATTCTTCAAATCCAGCCCCATTTATCTTAACAGGATGATGAGAATACCATTTACACCTGTCAAGTTCACAAAGTCTATTGTGGTGTATAATATGTCTGCTAGCAGTCATAGGTCTTTACTGGGTGAAATGGATCAAAGATACAAATTGGACCTGAAAAGGTAGGACCGCCCCACTATACATGTAAGTAACCAAATTTGGGATCCATGACAGGAGTCATCTATAGATCAATTACTGGTGGGAAATGGGTCAAAGGTCCAAATTAGACCTGAAAAGCATGGACCAACTCACTATTACCTATTCAGGACTAACGGATTTTGCAATATAACATGCATTTTCCATGCATGTAGACCCCCAGCGCCTGAATCCAGCCCCATTCATTGTAAAATGTAAAGGGGATGCATGATGAGGATACCATTTACACCTGTCAAGTTCACAAACTGCCAGCAGTCGTCTTTAGATCTCATTTACAGGGTGGAATGGGTCAAAGATCCAAATTGGACCTGAAAAGGTTGGACCTTCCCACTTTATAACTTCAGTAACCATATTTGGGATAATCTATTATAGGGCAGGTGGGCAATTCCACCATAACGGAATTACATTCAGAGACGTTTTTTGCTCATTATTTCATTCCCTGCGCAATATTCTCATGACTTAAGTAAATTTTGATACTTATATAAGTTGCACGGGTAACCAGGCTACAACATGATAGGGAAATGGTTTTATATCTTCCATGTGTTGTTGCACACTAGACCAATATGTGTGACCGTAACGGAATTACCGGAGAATGGAGTTTTTTTTTTGCTACAAGTTTGCGTTGAGTTTCTCTGAAATATAAGACACTTTGAAACTGATTTTATGTATTTTTTCTATCTTGATAATGTCAACTTCATTTTGGAACAAGTACGTGCATAAACAACACAATGATAAGTTCACAAATTCACTTTTTTGAAAAAAGACCACTGTAACGGAATTACACAAATTTGTAACGGAATTACATCTCTGAAAGTTACAAGGAAAACTCAATTATTTTGCACTCAACTTTTCTTACATGCTAATGCAAACATCAAGGCTATCTAGCACTTGAATATAAACTATAATTTGACATATCTGTAAAGCAATTTTTGAACTTGTTATGTGTAAAATAAATGAAAATATGGCCAAAATACAAATAAGAGTGAAATTTGAAAAAAATATTGCTAAAATCCAGCTTTATTTCGGTTTATTTTCAGCTTCATATTAGTAGGCAAGAAATTAAAAAGGATTGCATCAATTTAATGAAAGAAAAATCCTAGGAACTATGTCCACTAATGTGTGTAACGGAATTACACAACTTAAGCAGTGAAATCAATTTTCCACAAATCGGTACATGAACAACAAAGAATTCACATTTTAGCTTCAATACTTTTCAAAAATCAATAATTTGACAATAATAACCATATTTGAAGAAAAAAAAAGCAACATTTTAGAATTTTTCCTTTTCTTCAAGAAAAATGGCTAAATTGTGAAAAAAAAATGTACTACATTATGTGACATGCTAAATAACTGCACATAATCAATATCAAGCAACATTTAAACAATTACAAATCACAAACAGGTCAAATCATTCAACTTTCAATGCTATAAAGCCTCGTAAACTTCCTGAATATTGGAAATCTGTGTGAATGGAAATGCATTGTGAATGGGTAATTCCACTGTTACAGAATGACAAATAAGTGATTTTTAGCTCTGTTTTCTTAATCATATTTAAAATTCCTTTCACTTTCACAGTTTTTAAAACTTTAATAACTGGCAGGGGTACTAGACTAGAGGTACAACAGAACCCAAGATTGTTACAAATCTATATAACACTGTAGCGTCCAGAGACCAAAATACAATCATAACGGAAAGGGGTCTTTCATTCAACACTAACTATGTAATGATTTTCTGCAAAAGCTACCAAAAAAAATTCTTCATTGGTAATAAAAAATTCTTCATTGGTAATAAAAACTTATCATTCAAGTTACAAACTTGAATTTGGTACATCTTTTTTTCCAGAAATGATCTATTTTAACCTCTGAAATTACAAACGAATGTCACTGTAACGGAATTACGCCTGTGAAAACCACCCATGAAAATGCAATTTCTTGGTTACATTATTCTGCTTTTCTGCTTATAGTCATTAGTAAAGAATGTGTATGCATTGTTCATCACAAGCTCTTACATAAGGACCAGAACAAATCCTGAAGTTATGTGTGTGCGTAACAGAATTACAAGAAAATCAAGATTTGTTATATAAACTCTTGTTATATTCTAAAATTATTCTTTTAAAAATGCATCCTAAATTGATCTTAATTTACTCTCAAATCAATTTGGAATGCGTTTTCATCCATTCCATGAAATACTTGTATAGATGTATATCGGATATAAACGTGTATGATCCTCAGACAAAAAGTTAGCATATAAAATATAAATATAGAATTGCCAAAAATTAAAGACACCTTTAGGGATTCCCATTTGAAAATGCAAATACTTTGTACATCATTCTTCTTTGATCTGCATACAGAAGCACACTGAACACTCAATGTATTCTGACTTTATGATAATGAATAAAACATGTGTATCTTAGCCTGTATTATGTTTAGTTTTGAATATCTTGAAGCCTATTCTGTATTTATGTTTAATTTTATATGCTTCAGTTTAATACAAATTTACATAATTAATGATAAGTTATGAGCCTTTAACTGATCAATGATATTCAAATCTACATACAATTACAAAATTATTAATATTAAATCTCCTTGAAAGTTGAAGGT
This sequence comes from Echinarachnius parma, assembly GCA_037951105.1. NCBI lineage: Eukaryota > Metazoa > Echinodermata > Echinoidea > Clypeasteroida > Echinarachniidae > Echinarachnius > Echinarachnius parma. The sequence continues at coordinate 10,215 of JBAMJV010009745.1, forward strand.
ATGATTTATATCTTAAAATACATGAATGTAAATTAATGTGAGAAAATAAATGTAGCACCAGTGTCATACTAATCACTGGATATTTAAAAACAAAATGTATTGTTTTTGTTTTTCCCTTCTTAAGTACAAACATGAATCTGCTGCATCTTCATAATTTTAGTCAAGTGGTTCTTGCTGGAAACTAATTTAATGATAGAACATTATCATCTCTATTATGTTCATGGAGAGATTAGAGAAATTATCTATCGTGTATCAATTTAGTTAAATCACCATTGATGCAATATGAAGCATGTGGTACAATGAGTCACATAAAGTAACATTGTACAGTACTTGCATAATGACGTACTGTCTACATGGCTACAGTTCATGATATTTAAAGGGTATTTCTACATTGAGAACAAGAATTTTTTTAATTTTCAGCAATATCATTCAATACCTTACAAACCATGTGCGTGTAATTCCGTTACGTAACGGAATTACCAATATCGTTACGCCAATTTTGGAAAAAGTAGTGACATTATTTCAGAAAATTATGTTGGAAGTTCTTAGGACTGTGGTGAAGGAAGAGAATTCACAATGACATGACTAAAGAACAAGTAATAAGATATTGAGAAAAACTTATTATGTTTTATCGTAACGGAATTACGATCAAATATGCATAGATTTCAAAAATTTCTCCAAAAAAAAATGCAATGAAGTTACTGCCCATGCTTTACAATTTGTGATTGTTGCTACATTGTATGGAAAATATGAGAAAAAGAGCAGAAACAATCATTGAATTAAAAGATTCACTTCATTTTCATGAAATGAAGCTGATTTATGAATAAAAGGTCATACATTTCTGTTCAATTGAAGCAGAAATATTTGCAAAACCAATAGAGCTATACACAAATGGTTTTCAGTTTCCTAAAATTCAAGTTTTCCTCTATCGATAACAGTTTGATTTAGGGAAGATTGCTCAACTTTGAGATGTGGTGTTTTTGCCTTCTCTCATACGGAATTGCCCAGGTCCAAGCTAATGTCCCCCTTGATGGTGAAAATTCATCTTCATTTTAGCTTTACAAATTTGGTATCATTTCAAAGCTAAAAGTCTGAAGTTTAGATTTTTAGTACAGAAATTTGCATAATATGCATATTTAACGAGTAGTGAGCATCTAATTTGCATATTTCAAATATTAGCGTGACGTACGGGACATTGTATTTCTATTTTTAATTTTTATTTCATCAAGCTTTAATTTCATATATGGGGACTAGTAAAACTAATCACTAGCAATAGTTGACCAAATTTTTAAGTGTCAAAATTAATTAATTATGCTATTTAGGGCGTGTCCAAACTGCAATGTCCCGTACGTCACAAAAATGAACACCTTTTTTAAATATTTCAGTATGAAACACTAATTTCTTTCTTTCATATTTTGTGAAGTTCTAATTTATCATACTCTTGACTGGCTAGCTAAGTTTTATGAAAACAGCATTTTTCGTTTTGATTTTATTAGCTAATTAAGACATGTGACGTACGGGACAAAAGTGTGACGTACGGGACATTTTCAGTGTTAAAGCAATGGCAAGCCAGGTGAAAATTATTTGTTTTGTGTTTTACCACTGATTATTATAATAATTCTTGCTTAGATAGTCTTAAAAATTTCAGAATAAATAGGTCTTACCTTTAGGAGTTACATCTAAAAGTAATTACATAATTACCACATCATACTTCACGTTATAGCTACATACTGATGAAAATGTGTCTGGAGGGGGAAATTTGAAATACCTCATAATTACCTTTAAATAATTATCTAAAATACTAGACAGTCAATTTGAGTAGGGAAACTGCATGTCAATGAAGGAAATATAGTATTACATTGGTTCAGTACACCGAGACCTTCCAAACAGGTTCAAAAACTGCAAGAAAGTGCTAAAAAGGCAAACAATATTTTTAGTTTTTCTTCTAATGTGTAGGATTTCATGTAAGTTGCCAAATTTATGATGATTCTGTTTAATTTTCTCATATTCAAATCTTTTTTGTCAATATTGAAGGTAATTTACATCAGATAGATGTATCCCACATCTTTTGAAGCCAAATACAATATTAATTCTTAATTAGTTATTCGAATAATTAATGCAAATTATCGGATTTCAGAGCTTCAATTTGTTAAAGTGTTATTATAATGTATTGCAGAAAGCTGTTTTTGAGTTTTAAATCATCACAATATTGAATAAATACAATAAGAACAAATATATTGCAAAATGGACCCAAAGATTTTAAAATAAAAGCAGGAAAATGACAAATAAAACATGAGGGAAAAATGTCCCGTACGTCACATGTCCCGTACGTCACGCGCATACCTATTTTCTTTCATTAATTATCATGGGATAAAAGGTCATAATTTTTTTATTTTTTTGCAGTGGGTATATTAATGGTTACTAAATGCATATATCAGGAATAAGTTGTTATCTGCCATGTAGATTCAGAGAGTTTTCATAATACACATTTTTTTGTCAAAGTCATAATTTCTCTGGTCCCGTACGTCACGCTGCATATTTATTAGCATAACTAAATTTTAAAGAGCGTTTTGAATATTTTTTTTTGCATTTTAGGAAGGGACTACAAGTAGCTTTCCAAAGCACCAAAAAGATTCCAGATCATAGCTCCTTCCTTTGAATAATATTCAATTGAAAGCTGTGAATGTCCCGTACGTCACAAGTCAAATAGCTTGGACCTGCCCTATAATGTTCCTGTTCCATGGAAATCCCTGACAGGAGTCATCTATAGATCAATTACTGGTGGGAAATGGGTCAAAGATCCTAATTGGACCCAAAAGGCTTGGACCAGCCCACTTTAACCCATTCAGGACTAAAATATTTTGCAATAACATGCATTCTCCATAGACCCCAGCCCCTGAATCCAGCCCCATTCATCGTAAAGGGGATGATGAGGTTACCATTTACATCTAGATCTGTCAAGTTCACAAACTCTACCTGCCAGCAGTCATCTATAGATCTCATTAACTGGGTGAAATGGGTCAAAGATACAAATTGGACCTGAAAAGGTTGAACCTTCCCACTATAACCAAATTTGGGATAATCCATGACAGGAGTCATCGATTTATAGATCTCAATTACTGATGGGATACAAATTGGACCCAAAAGGCTTGGACCAGCCTAATTTAACCTGTTCAGGACTAACATACATTCTCAATGGACTCCAGCCCCGGTATTTGTCGTATCCAGCCCCATTCATCGTAACACAGGATGATGCAGATACCATTTACCCTTGTCAAGTTCACAAACCCTGTTGTGAACTCCATACCTGTCAGGAGTCATCTTTAGATCTCAATTAATGGTGGGAAATGGGTCGAAGATACAAATTGGACCTGAAAAGGTTGCACCATCCCACTATAATATAAGTGAACGAATTTGTGATAGTTCATGTTCCAGATCGATGGCAATACTATAGATCTTAAATATGGCTGGGGACGTGGAATGGGGTTTAAAGATCCAAATTGGACCTGAAAAGGTTGAACCAACCATTCCGCCCAAATTTGTGATAGTTCATGTTCCAGGCCCATGAAAAAAATACACACCAGCAGTCTTCTTTCCAGATCTATATAAATGGGTCAAAGATCCCACATGATTTTTTGTGTGTGTTCCATGTTTTCCTCTATTAAAATGTACAAAGTGGTCCTGCAGCCACCTGCCAAAAAAAAAACGTCTAGAACTTTAAACCATTTACAGGAAGTAAACAAAGGAGAACCAAATAAAATCTGTTGGTCCTGTAACGTTAGGTCTACCCCAGCGAAAAAATTAATATTTTTATTTCGGGGGCTCCTTTTCGGGGGCTACTTTTCCAACTTTCGGGGGCTACTTTTATCATCTGGTGGGCTACAAATTTCAGGGCTCTTTTTCAAATTTCAAGGGCTAGAATTAAGCTCTAATGCTGTAAGTAAGCATCTGATTTACATTTGATCACGATCCAAACAGAAAATCCCCCCAAAAATCTTTTTTCGGGGGCTCTTTTGGGCATTTCGGGGGCGAATTTGCCCGCCGCCCCCGTGTATTTTTTCGCTGGTCTACCCCCTTTACTAACAAGTTTTGCATCTAGATCTGTCTGTCTCTTTCTTCTGTCTTATAATATTCCAACACATGATTGCATTCATCGCATTGTAGATCTACCAGACATTCCATTTTTCAATTCCAAGCTCAAGAACTGAAAGCAGAAAGTGGTCGTGTCACAGGCTACAAGTACAATGTACCTAACCCAATCAATTTGAGGATTGGGAAAGAGAGGGATGGATGAGGGACCAAATCAAATTTGGACCTGAATTGGATGGTCCTTCCCACCGTAATGGAGACAAATTGAGCATGTGCCTGTTCCATTATGTCAAGCTCATGAATTCCGTCTTATTGCCTGTATGTTGGAGGAAAGAAAGAAAATAGCTCAAGTGAAAGTGTGAAATAGACTTGTATGGACTAGGCATTTGAAATACATATCTTTCCTATTTAATTTAAACTAGAATTCGTTGACAATTTTGTTCTTGTATGAACGTAGTATTTTTACACTCAACAGATTTTCGAGATTCATTTGAGTATATTTATCAAAGGTGGGGAATGATGTACAAACTGTCACAAATGAACCTTTAGAATATGCTGTTATCATCATGTGAGGTTGGAAATACTAAGTCATATCAGATAAGTCACCCCGATGTCGTCCTGATGTTGTCCTGATGTTACCCTGATTGAAGCGTCTTAACTGGAACGGTGTAGGATCTCATCCGGATAACGTCAGGATGTTACCTCGACTATTTCTCCCAGTTAAGACTGGGTTTAAGTCATCCATCACAAAGCCACCAGCCATCCATCATACCCTGCTTTTTTATGTGCACAAGGAACAAATGAAAATGAATGCCATCAAATTTACATGTGTATAATATAAATTCATATTTAAGCCGATAAGCCATTTAAGAGGAAAAAGAAATCAATATAATTTATACATGTTCTAATTTTATTTTCAGAGGTCCACATGTATGTAGGTCCTCGCCCACAAGCCGACCATCGTGTTGCCCTGGCTGGTCAATGAGCAGAGGGAGTGGACAATGTATACAACGTAAGTATTTTAACTAATTATAACTCAAGCTCATTATCTATATTGTTCATTATTTTGTTATTTTTGTATCACTAAAATTGAATATTTATTAGCAGAGAACATTGAATAATATAACCATTGAAATGATACATGGTGTCAAAATGTTGACAATATTAGTGAATATTCGATTATAAATAAATTCATATTTTCCAGGGAATGATCATGCAAGTAAAATTGAATGCTGATGTTTAAAATTGAAAATCTTTTTGGTACGTTTTCATGAAGAACACAAGATCTTTATGAAGGGAATAACCAGCAAGTACTAGTGCTGAGTTATTATGTTTATTTTACTAAACGTTTAAAACATTCTTATTAAACATTGTTAACCTTTAACGTTTGTTTTAAAAATGCTAAACTTTTAAATTGTAAGTAAACGTTTTGACTCAGCACTACTAAGAACTGTCTACAGCTGGTACATGTGACAAAGTCCCTAGGAATTATGATTCACCCATTGTTTATGATCTGGGTAATGCTGTAACGCTCATACCACAGGGGTCAGAAAAGTACTCATGAAGTGGTACGAAGGTGTGAACCATCACAACCTGTATGTCACTGCACATTTTTGTTTTTAAAGGTACACAGTCAATCCTGTCTGAAGACCGTCCTAGGGGAGTAATGTTTGCTAACCTTGGGGGTGGGAAGGTTTGTCCCCCAATAACTTACAATAATAAATAATTACAACAACGTTAGGGAAGCAATTTAAAAACGATGATCAATTTTGCTCATACATGTAATATTTAATCCAAAACTAATCTTTTCGGTAACAAATTTCAGGGACTATTTGCAGGCACAGCAAACTAAACTGGTATGATCTGATTTGCCAACTAATGTTTTTGCACATGACACCAACATTAGTAAATGTCTGCCTTTAAATTACTAGAAATATGGGTTAGTAACATGCCAACAAAATTAGTGACATCCTTTTCTTTTCAGGGGGTAGGGCAGTACAACCTTGAAATTATACAATAAATTATAGATCCATGAATATAATTTGTACCTAGGACATGATGCCTTTATGTGAAACACGCAAACTCATTTCAGCTAGTACCTCATTTTACTAAACTTCTTTCATAAAAAAAATTATACATGTAGACCTACATGTATATAGACCTTCTTGACGAAATATCAGTTGAGCATTAACACAGAATGTAAGCCTGTAGAGTGTATTTGTTTGATTGTGTGCACAGAGATAGATGGGAACTGAATGACTCCTCCCCCCCTCCTCCTTCCAAACCCCCCCTGTAAACTATATGACAAATTGTAAATCAAAACATGTATTTCCCATGAATTTAATTGACTTACATTCTGCTTTGGTTACAAGTTTACATGTATTTTTTCAACCGTATGTCTTGTGTGTACACGTCTGTCAATGTGAATAGAAGAGGAATTCAGTACAAAGACTCTTCAACTAATAATAATAGCTACCAGTTCCAGATTAAAAATAGACACAAGCTTGTCTCTAATTTATCAAGTGGTAGTAATTAAGAACAGGAACTGTGATGTCTAGCGCTGCCTGTTCTTTTTTCTTCTAAGTTTGATAACCTTTATTTTTGGCCAGTGCAGTTGAATAAGTCTGGTAAACAACATCAAGACCCTGTTTCATCAAACTTGTCCAGATTTTGTGAATACCCAACTATTGTAACTACCATGGCAACAGCTGTAAAGGTCAATGCTGATTGGCTGTCGGTAGAGAAGTTACACTAGTGGGACATTTGCAAATAACTGGAACAGCGTTATGAAACAGGGCCCAGATCCTGAACCGAAGACAAAAGTCTACGCCAAACATCCTTCCTCTCTCTAAAGGAAATGGGCATTCATCATTCTAGTTTCAGTAATCAGAATTTGTCTCTGAGATAAATTTTGTGGTCTGGATTAAGTTTATGCAAGAAATGACCCGTGACATTTCTGTTTGCTAAGTACTATTGAACAAAGAAAGTGCACTGGTATCTGAATGATGTACAAAGTGCTTCTTCTCTAAAGCACTTTCGTTTGCATTAACTGCTATATAAATGTGTCATATTATTATTAGTAGTAGAAGTATGATATCATACTGTCCATTAGGTGTGATTCTTTGCAAAAACGTGAAAGGGGCTACTACTGTAGATAAAGTTTGAAGTATTTATAGAGAAGGTTGATGTAAATAGATATGTCAGGTAAATGCAATTTACTGTCAATAAAAAATTGAAATAATGATTTGATAAAAACACCTACCCCTACGAGAATGAAAAGTATACCTGTATACCATATACAGGGTGGCCCCCCAAAACGGAACGGGGCACTTCCCAAAATATAGTAACAAAATGATTATGTCCATCGGATAGGGTGTCCTTTCCAAGGAAAAATGATACCAAGATCAGTAATTTTGGTGGTGCAGTTTTTGTGTTAGGGTGCTCTCAGTGACACCATGTCAGGTTCCCATTTTTGTCAATTTTTACCAAGTCAGTGCCTGGCAAATCGCACTTCCTGCCCGTCATAGCATTGAACAACCATGCCCATTCTCTCGCCACACAGCTGAGTGCACACTAACATTAGCGTGCGTATTGCAGTAAGTGTGATTCATCAGGCCCTGGTTTGGTAAAAATTGACAAAAATGGGAACCTGACATGGTATCACTCTGAGCGCCCTGAAACAAAAACTACATGACCAAAATTACTGTTCTTGGTATCGTTTTTCATTGGAAAAGGCACCCTAACCGATGGACATAATCATTTTGTTACCATATTTTGGGAAGTGCCCTGTTCCGTTTTTTATTTTTATTTATTTATTTTTTTTTTGGGGGGGGGAGCCACCCTGTATATGACAAACCTGTAATTGCTGCGATCTGGGCCCCTTTTGTAGAAAGAGATACAATCGATTGTAAGTTACAATTAATTAAGTCAAAAAATGTGTGCGTTTCAACCAATCAGATTTGCGCATTTAGAACACATAATCTGACTTACAATTAATTGTAACTTACAATCGATTGTATCTCTTTCTACAACAGGGCCATGAACACATGTACCTTTGTTGGTGAATCATAATGCGACTCTATTGAGTAAAGATGGATTCAACATGTTTAGAAGTACGAACACCCAGGTGTCTATTGTATTTCCCTCTGTTCTTTTATATGTTTTTGTCTTAACTCTTTTCTTGAACATGCCAGAAAGGAAACGGCCAATTCAAAGTACTTTGTACTGTTCCTTGCTGGCAAATTGGTACACTCTGCTATTTCTGATGGCACTTTGCACTTTCATGTATGTAGTCAAAAATGTGTATAGTGACAGCTTTTTGTCGAGACCACCATAGGTGGAGGGGAGACTAAGGGATCCAAATTGCGTCCGTCTGTCATCCGTCCATCTGTCCGTCTGTCCGTCCGTCCGTCCGTCCGTCTGTCCGTCCGTGACGCTTACAAAAATTTGAATAACTTTCCAACCCTGCATCTGTCTGTAACCAAACATGATTGGTAGATGCCCTACATTGCCCTCCATGATATGCTGGGGTCAAAGGTAACATAAGTAGGTTTAAGGTCAAATGAGGTCAAATGTGAAAGTTTTGGGGTAAGAGTCGGATTAGGGTTGATAACTTTCCAACCCTGCATCTGTCTGTAACCAAACTTGATTGGTAGATGCCCTATACCGGCCTCCATGATATGCTGGGGTCAAAGGTCGCATAACTAAGTAGGTCAATGGTCATGTGAGGTCAAATGTGAAAGTTTTGGGGTAAGTGTCTATTAGGGTTGATAACTTTCCAACCCTGTATCTGTTTGTAACCAAACATGATTGGTAGATGCCCTACATTGCCCTCCATGATATGCTGGGGTCAAAGGTAACATAAGTAGGTTTAAGGTCAAATGAGGTCAAATGTGAAAGTTTTGGGGTAAGAGTCGGATTAGGGTTGATAACTTTCCAACCCTGCATCTGTTTGTAACCAAACTTGATTGGTAGATGCCCTATATTGGCCTCCATGATATGCTGGGGTCAAATGTCACATAAGTAGGTCAAAGGTCAAATGAGGTCACATGTGAAAGTTTTGGGGTAAGAGTCTATTAGGGTTGATAACTTCCCAACCCTCCATCTGTTTGTAACCAAACTCGATTGGTAGATGCCCTATATTGGCCTCCATGATATTCTGGGGTCAAAGGTCACATATGTAGGTCAAAGGTCAAATGAGGTCAAATTTGAAAGTTTACCTGCAAGACTCTATAATGGTTGATAACTTTCCAACCCTGCATCTGTTTGTAACCAAACTTGATTGGCATAAATGCGCGCAATTGGGCGAGACACATTATGGCTATTGCCTTGTCTTAAAGGGAAACAATGTAAGTGCCCACTGTAGAAAGGTGACCTATATACTATATAGCCAGAGGTTCCATAACATTGGAATGTCAAACCGGTGTTTAGCAATTGCCTTTGAAGGGAAACAAGTAATTGGTCACTGTAGACAGGTTCCATACAATTGTGTTTCTGTGCTTTCATAGGGTCACCAGATTCAGGATTATTTCATTTACAAATGGAACTAAATCTTGATTACAATTGCCAAACCGGTCCATAGCAACAAGAAAAAACATTTTTTTCTTCAAATTTTGATCTAACTTAGGCCAAGCATAAATGTGACCGACTATAGCAAAACCCGGCACTTGTCGATAAAAAATCAAAATGTAGATTTTCATACCATTTACAAAGGCCTCATCACAAGCTTTCATTTCATCCTTTGTTTGAACTAATTGGTTAATAATTGGCGAAGATATGATTGTTTTAATTTTTACAATCATAGGTCTTTTTACACACATTGTGTGAACTTAAAATGCCCATTTCTTCAAAACATGAATTACAGACAAGTGCCGGGATTTGCTATATAGCCGGTCACAAATGTTGTACTGTTCAGTTATATTTTGCATACTTCTGGATAAAACAAACTTGAACCAAAACTCGGGGAAACTTCCTACCTCCACCCCCACCCCCACCCCCACCCCACCTGACCATCACCACTACCACCACTACCATGGCAACTACAATCACCTTCATTATGTATTACCATGGCAACCACTGTTACCACCTGGGTGCAGTGGTTGAAAAGTTCAGCCTTTGACCCCCAAAATCTGTTCCAAGTTATTTTCACCTGCATCTGCAGAAAATTGAATTGGGTAGTGGCTTATTTTCCTTGCAAAATTAAATTTAGACATTTAGATCTTGTATGAATGACTTACAAATAAATATGGCAAATACATGTAAGTAAAACCTGTGTATAGTGACTACCCAGAGAAAACAAGAATAGTGGATGCTTTCTATAGACAGGTGACCTCTGTTTTCTCTGACATAGGGGATCACTTTTGGATGCCACTTTGGGAAGGTTGGCTGATAAAAAGTGCTATAGACAGGTGGCAACTGCTTTAGACAGTTTGCCCATAACAGCTAGTGTTATTTGGGATAAGTAATGGTTAATGCATTATATACTATACAATCATAGTATTTGTCTGTATTGATCATGTGTGTATAATAGCATTGGATATATGCCGGGATAATTATTCCAAAATGGAGATGGAACAAAAATGCAATAATCAAACCAGAATTACAAGCTAACATAGCAAATAGTTCAAATGATATTCATGACCGTATTTTACTTATTTGTAATTACTGTCACATTATCTATGGCATTACATATTAATTGATAACTTTCCATAAGAAAAGGTAGATCCCAAATTGAATTGAATTTGTTGAATTTATAAACCTTTCCCATGGGATAATCAATGATGTAATATATATGACTGGCCAAAGCAAAACCCTGCACTTGTCGGTAATTCATGTTTTGAAGAAATGGTCATTTTAAGTTCAAATAATGTGTGTAAAAGACTTACATGTACATGTATGATTGTAAAATTGAAACAATCCTATCTTCGCCAATTATTGACAAATTTGTTAGAGCAAAGCATCAAATGATAGCTTGTGATGACTGATGAGGCCTTTCTAATGGTATGAAAATCTACATTTTTATTTTTACAGATAAGTGCAGGGTTTTTGCTTTAGCCAGTCACATATCTTTAAAAACAAATTACATTGTTTTAAAGTTGAAACTAATGTATTCAAGCATGTGATGATGGATTACTTTAAAATAGAAAAGAGATATTGGTTTTGAGATGAATCTAGTTGAAGGTAGCTTTCAACCAGACAAACCAAATTCAATAAATATCAACTGGTTTCCAAATAACTGCACTGCCACATGGTAATTACTAGGCACATAATATTTCAAGTCACCTAAATTGTTCCCCTGGGAGGGATTATGTACTGTAACACAACCCTCGAAATTAACTTTTTTTGCTGGTGGCCCGGTCGGGCCAGTAAAATTAGTATTTTTCCAATTTTGGTGGCCCGAAACCAAAATCTACTGGCCCGAAAAAAATAAGGAAAAACAAAAGTAAAATTAAAACAATAACCATATTCATAGTTTCAGGGTACTGGGCAATGTTTAGCCTCATTTGTTATTCCAATGCTCGAAATTATCTTTTTTCTGGTGGCCCGAAAATAAAATTTACAAACAAAGAAAAACAATGGTCATGACTACTTGGTCATTAATTGGTAAATTATGGAAGTTATGTGTTAAAATTACCACCATCATTAAAGAAATCCATCACTGAATAAACAAAACAAAACCTAGAATCGAGCAGTTTCATCTAAGAGTCATCAACTGATGAAACTAAGCTCTTTTCCATGTACGATTTTGTTATTTTATGGTCCATAAAATCTCCAACACAAAAAAACACACATGGGACTGAGCATAGCTAAAATAACTTTTCAAATCGGGAAATGAAATCACTTAAATCTTTGTTATTTTACAAGCTAAAATAATTCCAAGTAGTCACAAGTCTCTACCTTGTAAAAATGATTCCTTCTAATACCTTCAAAAATATGAATAATGATCCGAAAGATGAAATTATTCCCCTTTATTGACGGTATCGCGGACGGTATCGCAAAGCAATATGAATGAATGTGAAAAGTTAGACATGTGTTTTGATAGGTCTTAGTATGCACACATACTCCCTCTGTGGATTGGTTGTTCTATGTTTATATTCTACATGTTGCAAAGGCTTCCAGGGGGTGTGTGGGAAATTAAGAAAACAGCATAAGCATGCTTTTACTTTTAGTCATTACACACCTCTGGAAGTTGTTTAATTTTACCATGATTTATCACGCAAGAAGTAGATAATTCAAGGGAGAGTGTTCATATGAGGAAATAGCACATATTTGTAGGCATAAATAAGGATTAATTCAACTAGCGCAAGTGCGCTTGCGACTTTTTATGTCCGTCCTTTTCATTTCTTGCAAATATTTAAATCACAATTAAAGTGTTTTTAAGAGGTGTCAAACTTGAGATTCATATTCCTTGATGTTGTCTTCTTATGGTTTAAACATTTGGTGGCCCGATCGGGCCACCAAACTTTGGCATTTTCATGTTTTTACTGGCCCGACCGCAACTTTTACTGGCCCCGGGCCATCGGGCCTACGCCAATTTCGAGCGTTGTGTAACACTTTCTGCCAAGTTTCAGAGATGTTTAAATCATGGACCCTACTACAGGGGTCAGGGGTGATGCACATGTTTATTACCTGTGACATCTTCCTTCAAAAGTTATTTTGAGGGAATTCAATTTTCTTGGTTTTTATCAACACAGTCCTTAGTGGTTTTAGGTAAAATAATACCTTGTTGCTGATTTGATATATTTATTACTTTTAACACACACAGCCAGACACATTCTAAAGAATAGCTATCCTAAAGAATATTAATTGGAAATTAAACATATTGAGTGAATTCAAGTTTAAAATAAATGTCTATATGTCATTGTGTAATTATGATTATGATTATGATTATGATCACAAATCATTTTAACTGAACAATTACTATTTATTAAACAATTAATAATAATTATTAATAAATCATTATTACCCTTTCCAGCTGTGTGCAAGGGCGGGGCATGTTCATCAGGGGGCTCCTGTACTGCTCCCAACAGGTGTACAAGATGTCAGAGGTCACAGCAGGGTTACAGTTGCCAGAATGGACTGCCCAGTGTGTCAGGCGTCAATTACAGAGGTGAGAGGTCATTTCAGGTCATTGACATTGTACATTACTGTAATTACAGCAATGTAGAGGGGCTGTGAAATATATAAAATGTTGGTGTGAAGTACATGTTTAATGTTATTTTGTTCGCTCAAATTGCATCAGTCGTCAAAACAGATTGCCAATGAATAACCCAAGTTGTCAGGGGTCAACTATAGAGGTACATGTAAGAGGTCATTTGAGGTTATTTAAAATATGGAGTCTGTGAAATAGAACAGTTTGGTGTAAATTATGCTAAATGTACAAAAACATTTTTTTTTTTAGAAATGAGTCAATTATCACAACAGGATTGTCAGTGTACATGTATGACCCAGTGTGTCTGGGGTCAACTATTGAGGATATTTGAGGTCATACTCTATGGGTTGGTATGCATTCTGATACCGTAAACGTTCACTTTTAAGCTCATATGGGATATAGAGCGCAAGCAAGCGACCACAATTGGATCAAGTATAATAGTAGTGCATAATTTCAATTTACACATTCAAAATATATGTTCAAGTAAAACATATTGTTATAAAATAATGATTGAAACTTAGCAAAGAAAATGGGGCTTTCCTGGGATTCGAACCTGACAAAGTCCAGAGACCAGGCTCTGGATTGCTAGACCTGTGCTCTTACCGACTGAGCTAGAAAGCTCCTGTGGTGGTTTGTTCGTCCCTGAAACTTACATTGATTTAAAGGGACTTAGTAACATTGTCCAAATCCTCAAAATAAAATTGTAATTCTAGCGGTTCCTTTATACCTTGTTGTATTCGTATTAACAATAAAATCATGGGACAGCTTTCGGTTTTTCAAATTTCCCTTTCATTACAAAGATATGTATGATTGAAGTATTGAGATAAGAAAATCTCCGGGCGAGATTTTCATCCCTGTACAAAGTGAATGCAGTGAGTTGGTGAATATCACCCAATATCACTTTGCATTTTCGCTCATTACTTGGCCATACATTGTCCATTTGACCTGAAATTTTCACACAATACCCTGAGGACATATGAGATAACAACAGTATACATTGCATCAACCATTCATCAGTTTTTGCACATCTCAACAAAGTTACTAGATCCCTTTAAGCAATGGAAACAAAATGGTCTAGGACCATAAACATACCTACTTATGCGTAGTTCATGTTGTTTACATTTAGTACATTTTGTATTTTGCCATGGCAGAGTTGACCGCTTGCCAGCTAGTATTTACAAGCAACGTCAAGCAAATAAAGTTCTACTTGTATCTGCCGTGTATGCAAACCTTTTGAATTGGGGAATTACTTTCTAGCCAAATTTAGCTGTTTCTTGATAGAGTAATATCAATAAATTTCCTCTTTGGCCAAGACATGTTGTTTTTACTAAAGTAATTTGACCCAGGATGTTTTGCCAACATTGTGATGGTCTGATTTGGTTGATAAAATACTGATGTAATAGCCCTGTCACATCTATTATATCAAGTGGTATTTTGACAAGAAGTTTTCATGGCAGTCAACATTTTGTCATAAGGCATGTCCACTGTCTTCTGTGGAAAATCAATGTCTCATCAATCACAAACTAGATGTTAACATAAAACTTTGTTCCCTAGACAGCCTAATTTCTTTGAAAGGCATATTTTTCCTGGAGATATTTCCCAATAAAAAAAAATAAATGTTTTGTGGCAGTTTTGTTTCTTGGAAACAATAATACGTGTAGTCCCGAAATTGGCATATTTAGTTTCATTCTACCCACTATACACTATGCACTATGCACATGATCAGCAATTTTTCATATTTCACAGAATTACCACATCTCCCCAACTCTATAAACCCTCTGACTAACAAATAGATGTAATCACTGTTGTTACCATCCATTGGAATTCATGTCATGGTGCTGAAAGGTTTAAGTCCATAGTAAATTTGACCTTTCATAGGTTTGCACCTGCCTAATCCAGCCCTGTAACTGAGCAAAAAGATAAGTCTGTGAGAGCTGAACGTCACAAGCTCAAAATCATGACTTTGCGCTAAAAAGTTAGCTGCAAAGGTGGAATTGTAACTGTCTAGAAATAGATAGATGGTATTTGAATGTTACTTCTTTGAGCTCTCTTTTCCTCCTTTGGATGTATGCCTTCCTATTGTACAAGCTCTCATTTCCTTTTTGTAGTCCGATTCAATCCGATTTCCCCTCCAAATAGTACACATACGTGTTTATAAAATGGGTAGAAGAATCCCTGCATTCTGATTGGTCAATTAGCGTGTACAAGTTTTTTACTGATGCATAAATAAAAAAATAAAAAAAATAAAATACAATAAAATAAAATAAAATAAACTACAATTTATGTCATTTAAAAAAAAAAAAAAATATTTTAATTTTGTTTATATTAAACAAAAGAATAAATAAATTTGTTTATATCATAAAAAAAAAAATGATATAAAAAAATCATTTAAATAAAAAAAAAAAAAAATTTATATAAAAAAATCATTGACATTTTTTTTTTTAAATGTGAAAATCAAATTTGTCCCCAATCATGCGTCGGTAAATTAGCCATGGGTCGGTACTTTTGCAGCCATGGGTCAGTACTTTTGAAGCCATGGGTCAGTAAATTTAGCCAATTTAACCATTACTGGGAAAAAGTCTGATTTTCACATTTTTTTGCGCCCATTTTATAAAACAAATGCTGCACAGGCATATTTCGTGGATCGGAAAGAATTGTATGCACTCTTTTAACTTTGGAAATGGTCTAAAACCCACTCGCAAACCATTCCAAAGTTAAACTTGTGCATCCAATTCTTACCGATCCACTCATGCCTGTGCACCATTTGTATAATGTTTGTTGATTTTTTTTACGTCGCTCAGACTCAGTCATGTGCAGATGAAGACGAGGTATTTTGACAAACAGATAACCATGGTATTATGTTTTATGTATTATGTATTATATTATAATTGCCTAAAGGTCACTTTTACTGGGCCAGAACCAGTTGGCAAGTGCTAATTTCTGGCTGCACCTGTAACAGGACATCGGTGTAATGTTGTCTTTCCTGGCGGGTAAGTTTATAGAGCGCTAATCTGGTAACGTCCTGATAACATCCTGCTAAAACATTGAGACAGCTTTAATATGGCTACCTCTTATCTCTCTTTATCTGGTCTCAAAAGAAACAATTAAGATAAGAACTTGAGTTCTACACCATCAAATAGATATGGACGTCTATTTAATTTTAATTCAACCAGACCTAAACTTAAAGGTAAAGGCCAGTTTTGGAAACGCCCCCCTCTCAAAAAAATGAAATGGAAGCTCTTATTACCAATAATGTGAAAGAATATAATTGTACTAATATAGGATTATCCAAATTTGGCCAAGAAACGGCCTACTAATTGATATATTTGGTAAATTATCATATCTATCCCACCCGGGATAGATATCGCCAACGCGGAATCGCTCATACGCTACGTGTATTACGACCACGAGGTGTACACGAGGTGTCGCGCTATACGGGCTTGTCCCTAGCTTGTCGATATCTCCCCCAGCGCTAGCGGCGCTGACAGGTCTGAACGGGCGGTGGATTTATGGATTTCACAGGCGGATATTGGATTTCTTCCGATATTTCTGTATTTAACAATGCTTAGGTTCGGATTTTACCACACAAGCCCTATTTCAATACATATTCAACAATATTGATCAATATAGATGTATTCGGCTATACTTTCCCGAAACTGGACTTGGGCTTTAAGCTAAGCTAAGATTTACTAAGATGTCACAGAGGTTCTGGTTATCAACCAGGGCCCATATTCATAAAAGCCTGATAGTTAAAGGGATAGTTGAGTATTGCTAAAGACAGTACAGTTTTGGTCAAACAGAATTTCTAATACACCTGAGCCTGAGGCAGTGCAAACCCTGGGGTGCACACAGTGATACAAGGGTGAAATATATAGCCATGTTTGGTGTGAATGAAAAATTGAAAATCCATCATTTGTTTCCCCATGTAGCGCCCTCTATACCAAAACTCAACTATCCCTTTAAGTACAATGCTTAGTCCATTACAGATCATACAGTTCAATGAGCAACAAATAGTTTTCATGGTTCCCAACTTGCTTCATTGTCTATTATACATGATTTCCTTGAAAACCTTTTTTAAAAGTTGATATGAATATTACTGTATCATGTACTGTATGTAGAGTGTATTCTGTAGTAACCCTGAACGGAACTGTCAGATTCAATTTCAAGGATAGCAGCTTCAGCCAGTGAGTAATTCTTTCCGAGTTCTGGAATACAGTGTATGGTGCTGGATTACAATACTACAAGGTGGGTTCACACCCAGGGTATTGTCAGATTTCTGACATATAGGATTCATGGTTCATACCTAAATTAAAAAAAAGTCTTTAACTCTTTAAAGGGACTTAGTAACATTGTCCAAATCCTCAAAATACAATTGTAATTCTAGCGGTTCCCTCATACCTTGTTGTATTCGTATTACAATAAAATCATGGGACAGGTTTCGTTTTTTCAAATTTCCCTTTCGTTAAAAAGATATTTACGATTGAAGTGTTCAGATGTTAAATAATCCAACAGATCGCGAAAACCGTGTACAAAGTGAGTGCAATGAGTTTGTGAATATCACTTTGCATTTTTGCTCATTACTCGGCCGTATAACGCCCATTTGACTTGAAATTTTCACACAATACCCTGTGGACATATCAGATAACAACAATATACATTATATCAACCATTCATCACTTTTTGCACATGTTAACAAAGTTACTAGATCCCTTTAAAGGAATAGAGCAGACTCTTTAGGCATCCCCTGAGACTTGTGCTAGAAACTGACTCTAAATATAAAGTCTGATCCTAGACCTACGATAGGCAGGATTTCATGGCTCACTTGTCATCACTGATGACAAAGATACAAAAGACAAAAATAAAGTTTGATTGAAATCTTACCCATTTATATGTGTGAAACCGTTCCATGTGGATGGGTTGAACTGTTATTCAGAAGGAAGCCAATTCTTCTCCAAACTTCTCCTCAGAGGGAAAACTTCATGGAATGATAATTCCAATCTCACTATCTTTGCCATGTGTGAAACCGCCCAGTGAGTGTGAAAGTGTTCAGCTTTACAGAGGAAAGTCCCTAGGACTTGCGTTGGAGACAGACTGTAAATACAAGACATAGGACAGGGCTCGACACTAAGACTTGCCCGCTTGCCCGGGGCAAGTAAAAATTGATGTCGGGCAAGTAAAATTTCATAAAAGGTCTTAGTTTGCTTGCCCGATCGGGCAACTTAAATTTGTCTTCAATTGCGATAGTAGAGTGTAATTCCATACATGTAAATCTCATCTAGAAGTATGTGGGCAGGTACATTTTCTGTTTGGGCAAGTAAAATTTGAACATTTATGATTTTACTTGCCCTAACGGGCTAGTAGAGAAAAAGGTTAGTGTGGAGGCTTGCATAGGACAAATTTCATGGTTCCAATCTCACTAGCTTTGCAAGTTTTGCCACGTGTGAAACCACCCAGTGCGTGAGGGGGAAGTGTTCTGCTTGACGGAGGAAAGTCCATAGGGAATGGTCTTGGAGACAGACTGTAAATAAGCCTGATCCTAGGACAAACTTCATGAAGTGATAATTCCAATCTCACCAAGGAGGTACTAGTCTTGTATACCTCCTTGATCTCACTAGCTGTGAAAGTTTTGCCACCGTGTGAAACCATCCAGTGCGTGAGGGGGAAGTGTTCTGCTTGACGGAGGAAAGTCCATAGGGAACGGTCCTGGAGACAGACTGTAAATAAGCCTGATCCTAGGACAAATGGGATGTATGGCTCATGCGATGGGTCACCAAATGTTTACATTATAAATGGCAAACCAGACCTTCCTGCCCTTGTTTTGATGTGTTTTTGAGGTCTTAGTATTTCATTCACATATCTATTTCGGAGATATTGATCTACATTTGTCCTACAAGTCATTGATCCTCATGATTTAAGCACCACCCACTCAAGTTCTTGCCAGTTTGCAATACAGTGAAACCTTGGTGTGAACAAGGACATTTTGATCCATAAACAATAAAATATTGTTTTTGTTCTGCCAAAATGTAAGAATACATTAAAGATGTCTTTCCTTCCTTTGAAGGTGTCAAAGATCTTTTGGTAAATAGTAGTTTCCTTTGACATTCGCTGTAATTGATACGTGAGGATATTTTTGTTTGCCTCCACATGTGGAAATTACTCAGACAAAGGATGTTTGGGTAAGTGTAAATCTAATTCTAAACCAAATTTATATTTATATCAAACCACATCAAACCACATTTTGTTACACATGTTTTATATAACTCTTTGGGTATTTACTAAGGGTTATGGTTAGGGTTAGGGTGTTCAGGACGGATTGATTGTGGTAAAACATGTATTCTCCATAGACCCAAGCCGGAATATGTTCGGGACCAGTCCTAAACGGGTTAAACCACAAGGCCCTATTTGGTGGTACTCGCCCCCCCCCAAAAAAAACATTTTCAATGAAGTGCTAGTCAGAAGCTGTAAAAACCTACCACAAACCGAAGGATAAGAAAAACAACTTGTGCCAAAGTGTGAGGAATCAATTAATGCACAACTTAGGTCTTTCTTATCAGTTAACCTGTTCCTTTCAAGCATGGTGGCTTAGCATGGTGGCTTAGCGGTTAGAGTGTCCGCCTCATGCACGGGAGGTCCCGGGCTCGAACCCAGACCGGGTCATACCATTACCAAAGACTTTAAAAATGGTACCTTCTGCTTTCTAGCCAGGCACTCGGCATTTATAGAATGGAGAAGGGAAAGCTAATCACACGAGTTACCAGAGGACTGGCCCCCTTCTGTAGCTATCGCTACATTTAGTAGACGTGTGGCCTAGGGCTAATGCATTGGAGATAGCTAGGTGCCGCCTTATGTGCCAACATTGGCACGGGAAGGACATTAACTTTAACTTTTCAAGATTCTAAAGTCTTCATAGACTTTGTACATAGCCCACCTGGTTCCTGAAGGCAAGGGGTTCCTGTAAGCAAGGGGTGAAGTTCAAACACATAGCATTATACGGGAACTGATTTATTTCTGGTTTAGATTACAGTTTGGTAAAGGCAGTTGCACGGTCAAACCTGTCCTCAGAATGCAGGTCACCGTCACGTCTCAATTGATTTTTGACTGCACCTGCCCTCCTGCTGGTAAAAGGGGTGCCTTTAATTAGCTAACGGTTCTAGGCTTTAAAGGGATAGTGAGGCCATACTTTCACTTATCTTGACTGCGGTATGACTCTCATCTATGTGAAATTTGTATGTATTTTTTTCCTTCAAAACAAAATTAATGGTAGAAATTAGCAGTTGGTTGGTCAAACCATAGACCAACCAGCTGGTTCTATGGTCAAACCTGTCTTCAGAATGCAGGTCAAAGTCACATCTCAATTGATTTTGGACTGCACCTGCTGATGATAAAAAAGGGTACCTTTAATCAGCTAGCAGGTCCAAGATCACAACTGGTGAGTGAGACTCAGTGCAGGTCCCAGTACTAGCACAGCTGCTGAGTTTGTTCAGGCCTAATCTACGTAGATTGTGGTGCAGCTAACGTGGCTAATGGGGCTCAAAAAATAGCAACATGCATGCTGGCTGCATTGTGCTAGTAGCAAGAGTGCATTTCCCCTCCTAAAGCAGTGCGATATGTAGTGGATTTAGGGAAACATGCAGATGCCAAAGTTTACGGTAAGGGGTGAGGTATGAAAGCATTGAGAGAAAGAAAGAAGGGGTG
The DNA here is from genome assembly GCA_037951105.1 of Echinarachnius parma. Taxonomy (NCBI): domain Eukaryota; kingdom Metazoa; phylum Echinodermata; class Echinoidea; order Clypeasteroida; family Echinarachniidae; genus Echinarachnius; species Echinarachnius parma. The sequence continues at coordinate 31,150 of JBAMJV010009745.1, forward strand.
GAGGGAGATAGGGAGAGGGAGGGGAGGGTTGGAGGGGCAGATGAGTAAGGGGTTGGGTATAAAAGCTTGAAGAGAAAGATAAAATGAGGATGAAAGAGAGGGAGGGGGAGGGGTACAGGGCTAAGAAGGGATAGTAGGGAGATGGGGGAAATGGAGAGGAGTTGGTAGGAGGAAAATACAATATCCATGAGAAAGGAGGGAGAGAAATGAGATGTTTAGGTTGAACTAGAAATTAACATTTTTGCCTTGTGGCCCAGTTGGGCAAGTAAAAACAAGATTGTTCAACTTTGAGTTGCCCGGAACCTAAATCTGGTGGCCCCATACAAAGAAAAACATTTACAATTTCTGTTAAATTTGGTTGCCTGAACGGGCCAGTAGAATTTAGGATCAATGAAATTTGGTGGCCCGGAGCTAATTTGTAGTGGCCCCGGGCCATCAGGCCTATGCTAATTTCGGAGGGATAGGTAAGAAAGCGAGATGAACCTAGATGGGAGGGGGTTATACTGGTGTCAGATGGGAGGAAGGAAGGTATCCATCAATTCATTGTGAGAGGGGATGAAGAAGTGAAAGAGGAGATATAATTACGCAAAGAAAGAAGGATTATGTCTATAGATATGATATCTTTTAAAGGGATAGTTGAGTTTTGGTTTGTAGGGTGCTTCGAGAAATATTTTTTTGGTGAGGTAGTGAAAAACTATGTGCAACATTTGTAAGAGCACACAATTTTAAAGACTGAATAAACTTGGTTTGATCAAAATCGGTTCAGAAACAGCTGAAATATCCAAAAGTATATATCTGATTGGAATAAATTTTGGGGACCAACTTTTATTCAATATGGTAAGAAATTTGTGTTTATGGCTGTGTTTTGAATGAAAAATTAACCGCGTTTGCCTTTAATGTGTTTTACTACCATTCTTGCAAACTTGAATCATAACTATTTGTTTTTAATGATAAGGAATTTAGTTATTAAAATTCTGTTTGACCCGAACTGTCTGTACCCATTTAGGTTTGGTTCCCAAAACACAATTGGGAAGGCAATAGAAGGAGTATCCAAGAGTAAAATCAGTTGGGCATATTGCACTCTTTGGGCAAATTTGTACATGTATACAGTGGAATGGAGGATGAGAGGCACGCTGGGACACATTGGAATGAATTGTGAATGTCAAGAAATGTATGCTCTCAAAATAAAATGCTTCCCTGTCATTTCCCCCCCCCCCCCCCCCCCCCCGGAGAAAGGTTAGAAAAAAATTGATACCCCCAGACACACTGAATCATCCAGTAAAACTGTTGTCATATTTGTCTGAACACATGTGTCCCTATTGCTGAACTTTGTATGCCGAGGAACATAAATGTCACCATACTTAGATGAGTCAAGATAATGCCTCATAAAGAGTGGAACATTTGACCACAATGCTACAAACTGCTGCTAGACTAGAACTAAATAGGCTGTTTTCGCAACCGGCAACGCGGCCATTCTACAACGCTAATCATAGCGGGGGGTCGCACTCAGACCGAAAATTTCCGCCTATCGTCCAAACCTATGACGGTAGTTGGTCGAAATAGCGTTGTGTGTACAGCGACTACGGAGCGGTGTGGTAAGCCCTTACTTCAATGGGTCAGCCAGAGGTCAGTGGGGTCAGCCAATCAGCGCGCTTGGTCACTCGAGCAAGGAGACGTTCCGCGTATTCTTCACTGCGAAACTGCAAATAGATCACGACGGTAGCCAGAGTATGGAGACGGTCACAGCTGATTTAAACCCCCCGTAGTCAGCACTCCCATCGCCGTGCGAAAAGACGCTATTGTTAAATTTGTAGGGAGGATTTAGAGATAGAAACCCTGACAGCCCAAAAGTGTCGGTAGAAAATATATAATTTCATTTTTTGTAGTGAGTTAGTCATCAGTAAGAGATCCTTGTCAAAATAAAGAGGAATTATATTCTTGCTAAGAAAAAGGGTGTATAGATCCAAGAAAAATAAACCATGTGTGGTCTGAACTGTCACAAATCATAAACATTTGAAACAGATAGATTTTTGAGGATTTAAAGAAAAATATTATTTTGTATTATTTTCTAGTTTGCAGTGTGGGTATGCGCATATGTGTGTGAGTGTGAGTGTGTGTGTGCCCGTGGGAGACAGAGGGGTATACATGTACATGTATGCAAAGGACTAAATTTGTTATAGAAACAAAAATCAAATATAAACTGTTTTAGAATGGTGAAATAATATAAAATATGTAACTCATTTGTAAGGTATTCCAGATAGAGATGATTATCAATCATATTAGGCGCTATATAAATCGAGTATATTATTATTATTATTATTATTAGACAAAGTAGCCTTGTAGTTTCATTCAACATGTTTGAAGAACTTTGATTATACAAATAAGCAAAATTGTGGAAGTCCCTATGGGTGTTTGTCTTGTTTTGCTACAGAAGTTTCAGTCTATTTCTGAAGCTTGCCTACAAATTGGAAATACACTTGTGCAGCATTTGCTTCTGAAAGTAGAGGTGTATGGGGAAAGGTAGTAGATTCCTGGAAAGTTATTTACATTCTGGTTCTGCACAGTGGGTATGCGGGGAAACATTTGTTGGGCCACTGAGGTAATATTTTAACCTGTTCCTAATTTGATGTTCCCTTTAAGTAGGACTGGGTCCCAACTATAATATCCAGTACACACTTTTGCACTTCAAATTATGAAATGTTCAAAGCTATTAATAATGACATTTTGCTACAGTGATGATATTGATACAGTATGTAGCAGTAGTTACACACAGCTGGCATGCTGGGACAAACTTGTTCGGTTAGAACAAATTGTTCAGTTTTCAAGACCTGTGGCTGAGTATGATGTATACCTGTTCACAGCAGAGAGTAGGGTTAAAGGGTACCAACACCCATGAGTGATATTCTTATAAATGAAAGGTGATAGTTTTAGTATTCCATTCCACCAACAAGTTCAGAAAAATTGGTTTTCCAAACTAATTCAATTTGAAAAAAACGAATTACAACAGTTATTGTTCTTGGATCTTTCGTTTCCGTGATTAATTGTATTGTTTATGAATTTACGCAAACCTTTGCAAAGTATTGGACACCTATTTAATATCAAACAACGGTCCTAAAACATAATTCAGGTGTAAAATCTCATGTGATCAGTATATATATCATGTGTATTTTCTCAATGCCGTTCATTCATTCTGTTACTGTTTTGATGGGCTACATACCGTATTTGTCGGTGTATTTACCGCACCCCTAAAAAAAAAAAAAAAAAAAAATAAATAAAAAAAAAAAAAATAAATAAAAAAAAAAAAAATAAATAAAAATACGGTCGTGTATTTATAACCGCACCCCTTTTTTTTATTTTTTTGGTTGAAAAAAGGTGCGGTTAATACACCAGCAAATACGGTACTTACAATATTTCTGTAGAATCTGCTGCTGCTGCACAGCACAGCATGAAAGATGGCTGGATATAAATGTAGTTGTTGGACCAGGGAGAAAATGTATGCTCGTATTTCTAGCAGCTAGCTACTTGTGAATTGGGTTTACTTACTTACGGGAACTGGTTGGGCTATGTACAAAGTCTATGGGGATTTCAGAATCTCGAAGTGAACGGGTTAATGTACATGTAAGTGATTTAGAGGGTACTGTTTGAAATGTTGGCCAATTTAAATCGGGCATGTTTGTGTTCACTACATTTAAAGGGACTTAGTAACATTGTCCAAATCCTCAAAATAAATTTTTCATTCTAGCGGTTCCCTCATACCTTGTTGTATTCGTATTAACAATAAAAGCATGGGACAGGTTTCGGTTTTTCAAATTTCCCTTTCGTTACAAAGATATGTACGATCGAAGTATTCAGATAAGAAAAACTCCGGGCGAGTTTTTCTTCTGTGTACAAAGTGAGTGCAGTGAGTTATTGAATATCACTTTGCATTTTCGCTCATTACTTGGCCATGCAATGTCCATTTGACTTGAAATTTTCACACAATACCCTGTGGACATATGAGATAACAATAATATACATTGCATCAACCATTCATCACTTTTTGCACATGTCAACAAAGTTACTAGATCCCTTTAACACTGAGCCAGTTTGTATATTTCGCACCGTGCGCACGGTGTTCGCAAATTGGTGCTGCAGTGCACTTCTGATTAACAAATCAGAACCACCTTTAAGAGAAGTTGTTATTATTGGCATCTCAGGGACTAACTCTACACTACACGCTCCCTTTGATTTTTTTAAGAAGAGTAATACATGTTATTGATACAGTATGTACCCATATTCGCACAGCATGAAAGCTGGGTTAGATTTGTAGGGCACGCTGGGTAGCCTTCGTAAGGTCACGAATTCAGGGGAACGGAACCGACTCAGAACGAAAGTTGTCGGGTCCCAATTATGCAACGAATTGCAAAACGTGTGTTTTCTAGGATTCGCCACCCACTCTCTCCGCCACTATACAAGCCTCCACACTAACCACTAACGCAAGTAAAATCATAACTGTTCTAATTTGACTTGCCTCAACAGAAAGTTCACTTGCCTGCAACACATTGGCTCTGTGTTTATGCAGTGCATAGCACAAACTATATTCTAGATCAAAATGGTGGTCGGCAGCGTAGTTCTAGATCAAAATGGTGGTCGGCAGCGTAGTTCTAGATCAAAATGGTGGTCGGCAGCGTAGTTCTAGATCAAAATGGTGGTCGGCAGCGTAGTTCTAGATCAAAATGGTGGTCGGCAGCGAAGTTCTAGATCAAAATGGTGGTCGGCAGCGAAGTTCTAGATCAAAATGGTGGTCGGCAGCGTAGTTCTAGATCAAATTGGTGGTCGGCAGCGTAGTTCTAGATCAAAATGGTGGTCGGCAGCGTAGTTCTAGATCAAAATGGTGGTCGGCAGCGTAGTTCTAGATCAAAATGGTGGTCGGCAGCGTAGTTCTAGATCAAAATGGTGGTCGGCAGCGTAGTTCTAGATCAAAATGGTGGTCGGCAGCGTAGTTCTAGATCAAAATGGTGGTCGGCAGCGGCTCATGGCAAACTTTTTTTTACAAGTCTCAATAAATGTTGAATAAGATGAAGGAAAACGTGAGAAAAAAGAAATCTTGTTTATTAATAGATACCATAAATCTTTCACAGCAAAAAAAGGGTGTCTTATACACAGAGATTTACGGTACTGTACGTTGGAAAGAAAATTCAGTGCAAAATGATAGGAAATCCCCAGAGAATGATAAAAAACCTTCAAATCAGGGTCATCTATAGATATAACACTGTCTCAATGAAAAGGAACAAATTAAAACAAAAATATCTTGATAAAATAATGTAGCTATTAAAATAATGGCAGGGAGAATCAAAATAAGATTTTTCATGCTAGAAAAATTCATGATAATTGGACGTGATGAGAACCCAAGGATGGGTAGATAGCCATCAGGAAATAGAATTATTAGTTTGCAAGTACGGACATCGTTTTAAAGGGATAGTAGAGTTTTGGTATAGAGGGCCCTTCAAGAAATAATTAATTTGTGAGGTAATTGACAAACTAAGTGTAGAATTTGAAAAGCACACAAATTTAAAGACAGGTTCAACTTTGTCTGATTAAAATCTGTTCAGAAATAGCCAAAACATCCATAAAATATATCTAATTAAAATAAATGTGGGGCCCACATTTATTTTATAATTCAATTTAACAAGTTATAAAGCCAACACATTATTGAAAATGTATCAAAATGGCTTTAAAATTATTTTTGATGATCTCTCTATCGAATCATTATTTAAATGAAATGTCACATTCATAATTTGTCATAAGAAATGAATGAAACCAAATTTTTTTTAGAGAGCGCCCTCTTGTGTTTTAACGGCTGTTTTTGGAATGATAACAGTCTCCTTCCTTAGCCGTTTGTAAGTTTGTCTACGTTTTCGGGCATGGTGGAGTTCTGATTATTTAATAGTTTGTAATGATATGGTGCAAGTTTTGGTTACTAAAATTCAGTTTGACCAGAACTGTACTTCCCCTTTAAGTCCTTGCGTAGTCGGAGGAGGAAGTTGGATAGGGGGAAACTTGGTTAGGAATCGCGGAAAATCAATGTTGTGACAAACATGAGTGGAAACATGTGGGGCTACAGCGCGGACCAACACCTAGAGTTTTTAATTTTCTCTGGCAAGTTTGCGTCATTCGGTGATTAGAAATTTTCATTTTTGTGATGAGGAGTAGATAATTATTCACAAACATTTATTTGTAGATACTTGTACTTTTCATGAAATGTTGTTCTCTGGCATGTTTACATCATTCGTTGATCAAAATGTGCACTTCTGTGATGAGGAGAAGATAGTAATCACAAACATTTATTTGTAGATAACGGTAACCTTCATGGATTCTAAACGTGGACATTTCTTAATTTTGCAGATGTTTCCCAGTTGATCTGAGCTTTAAAAATGAGACATGTTTCCTTAAAATTGCAGGGCTTTGAAAGTAGTACTGGCCCGAGGTCTTGGGGGACTAGAAGTAACCTTTGGCCACACAAATTTCATTAATCTAATGCATCTTTCCTTCTCAAACGAGCAACCATATAAAACAGATATTTGAACATGTTTTTCTTTCCATTAGGCCCCAAAATTCAAGTTTTATTCCTATAAAATTGTAGAAATCTTGATTTTTGTTGTCCGACTAACCAGTAGCAGAAAAGTTAGCTTCTAGCATTGTTGGTGCTGTGTCTACTACTGAAATAATAGCCGCAGACTAGGCCGGATTAGTGGGAGGGGGGGGGGGGGGGGGGGGGGCATTTGCCCTACAGGAATCCAGCAAAAAAAAACCCCCCCCCCCCCCCCCCAAAGAAAAAAACAGCAACAAAAAACAACCCCAAACCCCACATAATCTGAACGAAACAATTTCTTTCACTGCCCCGCTATGTAATGAAACTCCGATAGATCTAGCTGTTGTCTGTTAGTAAGATATTACAGACAGACTAGCCATCAGATTTGCCTATTTTAGCCCTCATCTTGATGTCTTAGCGAGTTTCCTATCTAGTCATCCCCATCTTGATGAGCCCTTCCTGATTTCATCGCAGCCAGATGAGAAATTTGAATTCAATTTTGAACTTCGCCCTTAGGCCTTACTCCACCATGACTAGCTCGTTATTAATTCCAAGTTGTTTGCCATAATTTGCTACATACAAATCATTCTTATGCAAACTTTATCTGTAAAGTTCCTGAGCGAAACACTACATGTACCTCCATTTTTTGTCTATTTGAGATATTTGTGATCAAAATTGTTGAAATATAAATAAAATTAAACTAAATTGTTATAAAACCCTACCATTAGTCCCTTACTAGCCCATTATTTCATAGATGATGCCATAATTTACTACACATAAATAATTCTTATGCAAACTTCATCTGTTTTTTCTGCATACTGGAACCTGGTGGGTCCTGTTTTAACTCTACAGATATTGTGAATTCTAGTAGGGAACCGGTTAATGATGGCTTTATGTACAGGAAATGTTCTCTATTTCAGTAATTATCTAAAATTCTTAATTTCTGCAAATAATGCATATAACCTGCCCCCGTTTGTGTCTGTGTTGAACAGGAAGGGGATTTATGGTCCAGTCTACAAGGAAGACATTATTACTTCCTTAATTGCCCACTTAAAATAATCCAATTAGATACTTAATCTTTTTAAACTATGGAATGCCAGCAAGACAAAAGGTGAAATACAACACCAAGTGGAAACTACAAATGTGAACTTAACACAAAGGCAGTGTACATATAACTAAAATATTGTACCAGTCCTTTTTGTGGGGCCCCTTCCCCTCCGGTTAGGTGTGGGGGGGGGGGGGGGGTGCTTTCCCCCTTTATAGGAATCCTTGCCACTTCATATCCCCCAAGAAACAAACAAACAAAATAAAACAAACAAACAAACAACAAAAACAACAACATTGACCTTGGCTACATCATTTATTTCTACAGGGATATTCTGATTTAGATAAATAAAAACAAACTAATTAAAATTCTATCCCACCTTTGAATTCCTTTATTTTTAGTTGTATAAGGTGGCCTGACATACATGTATATAGTTGTGAGTCTTTTAAATATACATGTACCATGGGCCACAGAGATTTCAAAGATACATTTATATGTTTTTTTGTTTTTGTGGAAGTTAACTTGACAACTTGTTGATGCATAGCCAAGCTTGTAAAAATGTTTTATGTTGTTATGTCAGGTGTTTCAACAAAATATTAGCACCTAATAAACATCCAACCCTTTCTCCTTCATAGTTTCATTTGAACTTGGCAAAGAATATCTGTCATAATGTCTGATATGTTTCCACCTTTGATTAGATAGAAGGAAAAGTGTGAACTCGGTTTTATTTCTGCATTTATGTTTTTATTCCAGAAACTTTCTCATTTTTCAAAGTTATTCGTGGTTTTAATTCTAGGTTAATGTGAGACAAAAACGTCGTGGAAAAAACTTTAGATTTCTTTGTGTTGCATACCCTTTATTTGGAATTAGGTTTTTAAGATCTATTTATGTCTATTGTCATAAATATGATTTTTTTTGCTGTATTCATTTTTTTTATTCAAGAAACTTTCTCCTCCACGATTTCAAAGTCAGGACATAGGTAGTTTTCGTTCTAAGCTAATGTGAGAGACAAATTATATCTGGAATAAAATCACTTTCTTTATATTTCAGAACCTTTGTTTAGTGTGTTATATCTATTCATGTCCATTATCCTTAATATGATTTATTGGTGTATTTCATGTTTTTATTTAAGGAACTTTCTCCTCTTTCAAAGTCATGGGTAGTTTTAATTCTAGGTTAATGTGAGAGTCAAATAACTAGAAAATTACTTTCTTTATCATTTATACCATTTGTACAATGGTTTACAATTTTGTGTGTCTAATATACATATTAAATACAAGTTATTGTGGTATTTATGTTTTTATTCAAGAAACTTTTTCCTTTTTCAAAGTAATGGGAAGTGAGAGACAAATATCTGGAAAACTTCACTTTCTTAATATTTTAGACCCACTGTATTAAATAAGTTTGTCTATCTATTTCTGTCTATCGCAAAGTTATCCCTGTAAAGTGTCAGATATTGCACAAAATGACATTTGAGACTTCAATCCTATAATCAATATCATTGTAAAATACAATTGAAAGATTTGTGAAAGTTTGAAAGAAAACGAACATTGTTTATCTAGTGAAAGAAAATGAATATTGAGCTCATATTTTATCACCGAATACTGATGGCCTGCCGTAGATTTGTCGCAGTAATAATCGTCCGTTTGACGATATCCGCACCCATGTATACAGACGGTACAGAATTTGCGCGCGCTCGGCTCAACAGTCGGGTACATCGACTCGTTGCGCCGCCCTGTCTATCGGCCGGAAGGTCCGTGATCTCGTGGCGCGTTGGGCAATGATTTTGAGATGATGATTTTCAATGATAATTATCTTGATACTAAAGGGACATTTAACAAAATCTAACCCTATTTTATTCTTCTCTTAGCGTAAGCTAAACAACACGGCAGAAGAGAAACGTGGAAGCTCCAAGTAATTTTCGTGGAGTTAGACACTTTACTTGGATCACTTTAAATAAAAACATCTGAAAAACTCACTTGCGTAAATTCAAACCTATATACAGTATATATGATTATAAATATGTTTTAAATTCAAGTCATGTGATAATGTCATTACTTTTTCTCGTTTTCATTCATAATTTCCAACTCGTGGGTAGAGAGAGTTCTCTTCTCGGGTTAATCTGGGTGTAACTCTTTGGAAAACATGTGTATTACTATTATCAGTCATGTTTTTCATTCAACCAGTAGACAGATTTCTGGAACTGATAGAACGAAAGTGTAGGCGTTATCATTTCACTTTCATTAACCACTTTGTTTTTGTTTAAAGGGACCTGGTAACATTGTCCAAACCCACAAAACTCACTTGGAACTCTAGCGGGCATAGGCTCACCAATTGAATTAAATTTTCCTATGAATTGATGTCAGTAAGAATGGCATACACAGGTGACCAATGTTTTCACCTTTGTTCAGAAAGTTTATTGGTATTTTTATTGGATTGATACTAATATGGGCAATATGAAAGTGGTATGTCGTGAACAGGTTAAAGGGTACCACCACCCAATAGTAATATTCTTATAAATGAAAGGTAACATCTTTAGTAGTTCATTCCATCAACAAGTTCAGAAAAATATCTTTCCAGAATAACTAATGTAATTGGAAAACGCATCGCCATTCTAAAGCATGCGTTCATGTGTCTGCATGTACGAAGACTACCTTTGTCAAGAGCGAACGAATCGTCCGCGGTTCTATTGTCTTCAAACATAGGCGTGAATAGAATGGGCGCACTCGCAAATGTTTGGCGCGTACGCAACCACGAAATAATAGTGGTTCCGTAAGTGGTGGAAATTAATTGCATTGTTCATGAATTACAAAACCCTTTGCAAAATGTTGGGTATCTATTTGATATCACAAAACGGTACCAACACATAAAATTATGTTTTGTTCTTTGCCTGGTGGTCCCCTTTAAGTAAATGTTATGTTGCTTTACTTGTCTTATCATCAGCATTTAAAATAAACTACAAATGGAATTAAACTAGTGGGGTTGTATGAATATGGGCCGAGTTTATTGGGACCTAATTTTTCTGTATCCACTGAATGGGCTTCATGAAGACACGTTTGACTGTATAAATCTTTAATTCAACTATTTCCTCGCCTACATGTACTTTGTGGCTTTTTAAGTGATACAATCATGGAATGTGTATATTGGCAACATTATAACATGTCACCTAAAAAAAAAAGGATGTTTAATAATTTTCACGGAACAGTTTAATTTGAATTTGATTGATTATTAACTTTCCCCCACATATTTGGCACGTTGTGAATCTGTCTCACTTTTTAGGCCTACAGTACATGTATATCCTATAGATATATGTTTATGTTCAAATGTTGATTATATCTTGATACTGGGTCTGTCGTGAATGATAGTATATAGCCAATTACAATCATCCATGTGTGTATGAGAGAACATTACAGGATTTCACTAATTGAATTATGCATATATGCCAACAAACTTTGTATGAAGTATCTAATGATGTAGTAGAAAGTTCAAACAAGTTGCACAGATTTCAGTACATTCATTTGCCATTTTAAAATTGATAATTTTCATTGATGTATGGCTCTAGTGGAAATTAGTATGTGCTCAACAAATGGCCTATAATTTGTGAACATTAATATCAGCAATAAAAGTGCATTTTTCAAATGTGTAACACAGATTTTAAAAGTGATCAATTAGTTCAGTAAAACAATTCTCAATTTGAAATTAACAATTTGCACCTCATCCCCGTGTTCACACACAAAGTTTTCAGCCCTTAATCATGACTAAAGAATCAGCAGCTGACTATAGAATCAGCTTCTCATTAAAAATTCCTATGGCAAACCCTTTGTGTAAAAACTAGATAAACTATGTTTTTCTCAGATACACTCAGTTTTTCTCAGATAAACTCGGTTAATCTCCAGATAAACACAGTTTATCAGAAAACTCAGTTTATCAGTTGATAAACTGAGTTTGTCTGATAATGTGTTTATATGGCAAGCCCTTTGCGTAACAACTAGATAAACCCTGTTTTTCTCAGATAAACTCAGTTTATCACCAGATAGACAGAGTCTATCAACTGATAAACTGAGTTTTTCTGATAAACTGTGTTTATCTGGAGATAAACTGAGTTTATCTGAGAAAAACTGATTTTATATGAGAAAACAGAGTGTATCTAGTTTTTACACAAAGGGCTTGCCATTAGTCATGATTCTTTAGTCACTAGCTGTACCCGCGGAAATCCGCGGGTTTTTGTAAGAGAAAGACGATGATGACATAACGACACTTTAAAACTTTACTAAATATCCCACAGTCATCATTTAAATAATAAGACAAAATAGACTCGGGCGATTCAATCCCACCCAACAACCCGTCGGGGCCCCGTCCAACAATACATCCGGCCAATGTATAACAAAATCATGATCCACGCAAAGTTATTCAGTTATCCCCCATATTTCATATGATCCATAATTTGTTCCGCTTGTATTAAAATAGATACAATAATATATGTTCGTGTTCTTGCTAATAAAGTAGCTTCGCCGCTCCCCCCCCCCCCCCCCCCCCCCCGCGGCTCCAATTGCCTGAATGACAAATAAGCCGTCGTGTCCCCTACACGTTTCATATCATAAACGTTCTCCCGCGTATACTTTTGTTCATTTTCTTGAAAGGAATAGTAGCTGTCTATATGTATGCATTTGCATGCTACATGAGCAGATACTTCCCCCATCCATTCTACCCCCACCCCCGATAATTTGTTCCGCTTGTATCAAATTAGATACAGTACACTATGTTCGTGTTCTTGCTAGCTTCGCCGCTGCCCCCCCCCCCCCCCCCCCTGTGTCTCCAATTGCCTGCATGACACATAACCCGTCGTGTCCCATAAACAATTCATATCCAAACTAAGTTCTCCCGCGTATACATTTTTTTCATATTCTTGTGAAACCCGATGATATATTCCTTTGAAGGGAATAGGAGCCGTCTACACATGCATTGCATAATAAATGAGCAGATACCTCCCCCGTCCATTCTACCCCCACCCCCAACCCCCCCCCCCCCCCCTCGGCGTCTCCTCTGGTACTGCATGGTAGCTTCGTGGCTGACTTAATACATCTTACCACAAGCTGGCGCAATTATAGTATCGTGTACGGTAGGGCGAATGAGATAGTGACCAGAGACGATGGTCAGCAGGTCAGTGAGCTATGCAAATAAACAACGGTTCAGTGGGGTAATTAGATGACTGCGCGACCTGTATACACGGCTATACAGCCATTGCGCGTTGTATAACCGCAGCTAAATTGAAGTTGTCGCATTTTGTCGTCGATGCACTTACAAATACGATGCCAATCGGCAATAGCGATCATTACCATACCATACGCGTAATATAAATATTGATATTTATTAAAACCTGGGTAGTTTCGCAACGTGTTATATCTAAAATGGTTTCTCAATATATTATTTGTTTTATCTACTCCAATTTATATTCTTACAAATACTTTTACGGCGATAAATCGTTAGTCAGTGCTCGGCTTCTTAAACGGGCAATTGACATTGCTGACTTTCCCTTTTCTTCGATCTGGAGGACGACCACGGGGCGGGAGCGACGCGGGAATGCCTTATTGTCCTCCGCAAAACGTATATCCTTCGATCGCGACGGTCGGGGAGTCGCCGAATCCTCGGGGTGAGGATATCTCGAGTGGGTGGGGTTGAAGCTTACCGTATTAATATAATAGATGATTAAAGGGATGAAAATTTGTTGTTTGTGAACACGCTGGATTGTAAAAGAATTTACCAGAACACGAGCAGGTTGGAATTTACAATGTAGAACAAGATGGAATGTACAATGTACAAGGACAGGATGAAGGTGGTGAAATGTACATAGTTGTTTACCATCTTCTGTAGATTCCGATCTTTGTTTTAAAAGTTTGTTGACATGCCTAGATTCAGTCAGTTGCCTGATGTGCAAGTACATGTACCTCTATGGCTGCTACATGTATATGACTGTAAGCTCACAGGGGAGTTGAAATTGCACACTATAATGTGTATATTTGCATATATTGTACCCAGTTACTAAGGGTAACAATGTCTCGTTTCTACAGTGCTTAACTGGTGTGTTATGCACTATATAAATGTTAATTATTGTCATAAAGTATTATCAATGTGTTCAACCTTTTTAACCCCCTTGCTTACACGAACCAAGCGGGCCATTTAGGTTTCAGAAGCTCATAGGGAACTGGTAAATGCTTTGAAATTGATAATGTGCTCCCGAACCGGTTTAATTGTAACAGTAAGGTACTAATGTAATGTAACTGTGCTTACTAATTTGTTGACAGGGGTGAAATGACAAGGGCATCTCCCTCTGTAATGCTTTTACAAGCCATTAAAGTCTACTTCAACTTATTACAGTCTGTGTTGGTACACATCTATTAGGTTCACGAAGGGGTCAAGAAGTCGGAAAGTGTATTGAGGAATAATTGCATGATGATGAATGTTCAAGATTTACATATCATTAGATCTTTGCAATGTATTTATGTACATGTACTGTATGTATAAACTGGTCCGTGGGCTGCAGACAAACGATAACAACTCTTACATCATACTTATCATTGAAATATGCAGGGGCTATCATTATCATCACATCACCTTTAAAACCCATTCAGTAGATTAGTGGGAAATCCAAGCTCCGTTATAACGAGCTCCGTTATAATAACAAGCTCTGTTACAACGAGGTGTATGTTTAGAGCAGTACATTTCACAGGTACAGGTCAATGTATTTTATTATTTTCACACCCTGAACAAAAACAAGGTGAATTCAATGGGCCAACCCCTACAGAAATCCAAGTGTTTCAAAGACCAACTCGAGACAAAACATGTATATTCTTGTCCCAAAACTTCTATTCGTATACCAAATCAACATCACCCTGAACAACCCAGACTGTGTCGGTTCGGTGTTAGTTGGTCTCTGTCTTTCTGATGTGACTAGGGTCAAATAATATTTCAAACTAGTTTTATCTAAAGTTATTTTCCTTAAAATTCTCTATTCAAAATGATCTTTCCAGGTTCGACGTACACAGGTAACTGGCAGCTGATCAGCTGCACCACCCTCAGTGCTCCCCAGTACGTATCGGGCCACCAGACAACCAGACAGACAGCTGGACAGAACCCTGGCCAGAACCCAGGACAGAACACACAACAGACGGTCATCAGCCAAACGACCAGGCAACAAACCATTCGACGATACAATAACACAATTTGTAATGTTATTTTTACAGGTTCAACGTACACAGGTAACTGGCAGCTGATCAGCCGCACCACCCTCAGCGCTCCCCAGTACGTGTCGGGCCACCAGACAACCAGACAGACAGCTGGACAGAACCCTGGCCAGAACCCAGGACAGAACACACAACAGACGGTCATCAGCGAAACGACCAGGCAACAAACCATTCAACAATACAATAACACAATTTTTAATGTTATTTTTACAGGTTCAACTTACACAGGTAACTGGCAGTTGATCAGCCGCACCACCCTCAGTGCTCCCCAGTACGTGTCAGGCCACCAGACAACCAGACAGACTGCTGGACAGAACCCAGGACAAAACACGAGACAGACTCTCATCAACCAACAAACTGTTTTACGCAACACTAGAGTCGGGGGACAGCCAACGGCAAGGCAAAATGGCGGGCAGACCTTGTTAAATCCTTCGCAAACGGGACGTCAGAGCTCCGTGAATACGGCGGCGCTTACGGGTCCGCGAACGGGGATTTATACACCACCAGATCAGCCGCGGCAGTATGTGCCAAGACAAACGGGATCGCAGTACGTGCCACGCCAAACGGGGTCGCAGTTTGTCCCGCGACAAACCGGATCGCAGCAGTTTGTTCCACCTCAAACCGGATCGCAGTATGTACCACGCCAAACGGGATCACAGTTCGTGCCACGCCAAACGGGATCACAGTTCGTGCCAAGACAAACCGGATCTCAGTTTGTGCCACAACAAACCGGACAGCAGTTAGTACCGAGACAGACGACTTCATCCATCTATAGTTGCTACTCGCAGGGTTGTCACTACAGGTGTCGCACGGAGAGCAACGGTCAAGTGCAATGCACATGTCCACCTGGCTACATGCTAGGCTCTGACCAGAAGAGCTGTGTTGGTAAGACAAATTATTATCTATTTTAAAAGTTCATATATTGCTTTCACCTCGTATATTCAAATGACCATCCCATCTGGAACCTACAATGGTTGTCTATGTTCTTGGCATTCCTACCTACTGTATGTGACATTGACAGCAATGGTCAAGAGCAGTAACCGTGTCCATCGGGATACATGCTGGGCCCTGACCAGAAGAACTGCCTTTGTGGAACCTGCAATGGTTTTCAATTTTGTTGGCATTGCTACACAAGATGTGTCGCGATGAAAGCAGTGGCCAAGCATCAAGCTCATAACAGGTCCCTTATAAAAATGTTTATAATAAAGGCCTATCCAGTCTTGTCACAACATTATAATCCCAACCCTTCTCTGAGATTGCCCTTTATCATTCACGAGTAAGAACTAAATTATCTCTTTAAAATGGGCAATAATTTCTATAAAGCAATTGAGGCCTGGTCTCCAAAACCCTTGGGGTAGGGCTTATGGAGAATGTATAGTAACCAGTTCAGGACTGGTCCCAAACAAATTTGGGCTTTGGGTCTATGGAGAATACATGTTGTAACAAAATCAGTCTGTCCTGAACGGGTTAATACAACTAACAGTTTGATCTTGAAATGATCAAAAGAGAGGTCAATAGTAAACCTTTTAACATGTATTTCATCTTAATCTCTAGACACTCACTTTGATTAGAGAATATAATATACTGAGTCACTATAAGAACTGGCTCTTATTTTTGAAAACAAGATAAAAGTCGTCACATTAGGTATTAGCAGCAAAGTTACTATTATTACCACCCTCTTTCCATCCCCGCAGGGTTGTATAAAAGTCATGAATGTTTATAATGTCCCCCTTTTAGTGAAACTGCAAAATCATGCGAATCATTCATGCTGTCATCATTAATGGGGACATTAATTCGCTGATTTCCTAGCACCCATTATAATTTGGTATTAAAAAGCCTTTCTCATGCACCCAGTGAAAAGTGACTAATATAATGTAATATGTGGTATCAGACAGGGATCAGTAACATAATTAAGAGGGGGATGGATTTAACCCCCTCCTAGACTGTTTGCACTTTGCTGCTTCCCCAGTATGCCCCCTCTTGTCCACTTTTGCTACACCCACCCCACAAGTTGCTTCTAGCCCCCTCGTGTCCTCTCCAGCAACACCCCTTCCCCTTTCTCATGCATCCCTTGAAAAGTCAATAATGTAATATTTTGTACAGGGATCAATAACATAATTAAGAGGGGGATGGATTTGCCCCCCTCCCTGGAATATTTGCCCCTTGTTTCTCACAATTATGCTCCCTCTTGTCCCCTTCAGCAACCCCCCACCCCCCCCCCCCCTCCCCCTGTTTTCACTTTCTCCAGTGAAAAGAGAATAATGCAAAATGTGGTACAGGGATCATATACATAATTTAGAGGGGGATGGATGTGGCACCCCTTCCTAGAATGTTTGCACCTTGCTGTTCCCCCCAGTTTGCCCCTCGAGTCCCCTCTAGTCCCCTCCAGCAACCCCCCTTTCTCATTCATCCAGTGAAAAGCAACTAAAGTAATAGGTGGTATCAGATAGGGATCAGTAACAAAATTAAGTTGATTGGGATGGATTTGCCCCCCTCCCCAGAATCATTGCCCCTTGCTGCTACCCTCTCTGTAACCAAACATCCCTTTCTGACAACCTTTCCCCTCAATCGTGTTGGAGGTTTTGCCCCTACCTAGGCCCACAAAGCAACCTAAAAAATACCTTTTTTTTCACGAGGGCGATTTTGAAAATTTTGAGAGAGAAAAACGCCCTCGTGAAATTATTCACGAGGGCTATTTTGGGGCTCATGGGGGCTCTTCTTTTTTTTTACATCGTTTTCACTGCTCAAGGGTCTAATAAATGATTATCATGATGTGATCTATCCGATTATGCCATGTTTGGTACGTTTCTGGCGCTCTCCGATCATGCAGAAATGTTTTTTGTTTTTGTTTTTTTTTCGCCCCCGTGCTGTGGCTCACGGGGGCGATTCCAAAGGTATCGGGGGCGAATTGCCCTTTGCCCCCGTGTATTTTTTTGGTTGCCACAAAGCCCCTTACCCCTTTTTGCTACATTGGCGCGCCAAGCCCCATCTTGCCCCTTTCTCCTATCCCCCCCAAACAAGTTCCTCTTCTCCCAGCTACACTAATGAGGGAGACCCTGACATTTCACCAGCCTTATATACTGTACAGCTTGGTTGTCAATAACTTTGCAGACATTGATTAAACATTAAAAGTAAAAGTGCAAGTGGGGATTGATATCTAACAACATTTTTTGATCCGTAACTAGCGCAAAGTTAAAAATAAAAATGTAACTTCTCATTATGCAATCACTAAGCAATGATTGATTTCAACTCAAAGTTGTATTTTGTAGAATGTGTTTCCTTTAAGCAAGGCTCGACATGAGCAGTGGCCCGGTGGTCCGGGTCCACCACATATTGATGTCAGGCTACCCCAAAATGAAAAAAGAAGAAGATTTTGGTGGCCCAATGCGTATCAACACGTATACTGTGCACTCAAACAAGTTCAAAATGAGACTGACACACATTTTTGGGGTTTTGGGTTTTAATACTGAAAGACTTTTCTTTTTTTTTCGGGCCACCAAAAATGGAAAGATTCATTGTGGAGCACTAGTTTAAGATAAATTGTAAAGCACTTTCACTTTGATCAATTAAAATCGGTTCTTTTCCCTGTGCACAGATGTTGATGAATGCCAACGATACCCAGGCCTGTGTCAGCAGGGTTGTCAGAACACTGTCGGAGGATATAGGTGCACCTGTGGCAGTGGACTACTTACTGCCAACAGAAGAACATGCTCTGGTAAGTAAAACAAATCATTAAATGGTCGGCACTGGCATTTCGATCAAGGAGTCAGCAAATATTGTTCAGTAATGCTTAATGTCAATGGTGATGATGCTGCTGGTAGTTGGAATGATGACGACAATGACGACGACGTCAATGATGACAATGATGATGATGATGATGCTAATAATGGTAATGATGGTGATGATGATGATGCTGCTGCTGGTTGAGATGGTGATGGCAATGACTATGATGATGATGATGATGTTGATGATGATGATGATGATGATGATGGTGATGATGGTGATGATGATGATGATGATGATGATGGTGATGGTGATGGTTAGAGCTGAGTCAAATCGAATGGCTATTCGATATCCGACCGTGAAGGTCGGATACCGAATACAAATTTTCGGATACGAATATCCGAAAAAAAAAAAAAAAAATTTAAATGTATTTATTTATTTATTTTATTTTTTATTTTTATTTTTTAAATTTATTTATTTATTTTTTTATTTTTTTTTCCCCCCGTTTAATTTTGTAATCCCCATTCGATATATTCGATCAGAAAATGGCACACTAACATCACACTGTACTGACGGACAGAATATTTATTTAAAAAAAAAAAAAAAAAAAAAAAAAAAAAAAAAATCGATTATTTATTTATTTATTTATTTATTTATTTATTTATTTTTTTCGAATATTCGATATCCGACCGTTTTTACACGACTCATATTCGAAATGCAAAATATCCGGTTTGACTCAGCTCTAGTGATGGTGATGGTGGTGGTGGTGGTGGTGGTGGTGATGATGATGATGATGATGATGATGATGATGATGATGATGATGGTGATGGTGATGTTGATGTTGATGTTGATGTTGATGTTGATGTTGATGATGATGAAAATGATGGTGATAGTAATGATGACGATGATGGTGCTGACTGTAATGGTGACAGTGACAATGATGAAGATTAACATGAAAAAGACGTGAATGATAATGATGAAGTAGGTTGTTATGGGTGGCAGTGTTTTTGCTATTTTGAAGATTTGTTTAGATGGTCACTTTACTGATGAATGCAATCGAGATGATCATCTGTTTTGAACGTAAAATGATGATGATCATGGTCATCAAGGATTGTATTGGTAATAACGATTCATCGCTAGTTGGAAGCTCCAATCTTATCTTCTTTTCTTTTTGCTTGCAGGTGGATGTTCCTCCTGTAATTCCAACTCGAGGCCGTACCCAAACCCAAGACCAAATCCTAGGCCCTACCCCAACCCCAACCCCAACCCCAACCCAAACCCAAACCAAAATCCAAATCCAAATCCAACCCAAGTTGGTGGCAACTGTCCCCCGGGATTCCAGGCACAAAGGACCCCGCAGGGAGTGCAATGCATCGGTAAGTTATCATAAAAGATTTGTATCTCTTTTCATCCACTTAACTTTATCATTTTGATTGAAATATGTTTCTTATGCTACTGTGAATACATGTACATGTAAGTGTAGGTGTAGTTGCAATGATTGTTTTGTTGTGGGGTGTCCTAGGTTATAAAAAAAAGTCAAATGTACTAGGGGCCAAGCGCCACTTTGCGACGCCATAGTAATCTCACTTTAGATCAGTCAAACTGAAGTTAGCAAAAACTTAGTGATCAGTTTTGGTGAGAGAGTATATCTGCGCCTCGCTAAGTATCGGTTATGTCTGTAGATGTACAGTGACTCTAAAAGCTTCCATTCATTTCAATCTTATGCAATGCATTGCATATAGGATCCTGTATATAGTAATCGTTTGCGCTTTGAATTTTCTCGATAAGCGTATTATGGCATAAATAAACATCGCTCACAGTGCATACAAACATATATATGCGTGATTGACTAATCAAACAGGTAGTTGTTCTGTGATCTGGATTTAGAGGACACAGAGATTAGGAGATATTATATAAAAATCATGTATATTAGATTCAAATTCTTTTATATATCTTCATATTAAACCAATTATCACAACCCCTTCCCTTCCACCATCAATGAATAAAGAGACAGACCATGACAAGCATGAATAGTCAGTTTTTAAAAGGAAGTAGCGCTCATCGTGCTTTGAATTTTCCAAAATAGAGCATAATTTCATCGCGCACCAGACAGTATACAAGCCTGTATCTCATTTGCTCTTTTCCTTTGAGATGGTAAATGTCTAGTAACAAAGTTAGAAATGCTGGCGTGGTTGGCAAACATTACAGATTTCCCTACCATCAATCACCGAAATAAACCATATTTTGTTGATCATGGAGATTTTGTACAGTATTGAGATTTTCCTTTTATACAACTTTCTATTAAAAAAAAAGAAGAAGGTATTTCAAAATTCCAAAAT
Organism: Echinarachnius parma; assembly: GCA_037951105.1. NCBI lineage: Eukaryota > Metazoa > Echinodermata > Echinoidea > Clypeasteroida > Echinarachniidae > Echinarachnius > Echinarachnius parma. The sequence continues at coordinate 52,069 of JBAMJV010009745.1, forward strand.
AAGAGTTGCATAGAGCATAGCTTAGCCTAGCTAGGCTTATGTACGACTGTTTTTTTTTTCACATTGGAGATTTTTTAGTAGATTTGCAGCAGTTTGCAGCAGTATTTTCTTCAAAACTCCAAAATATAAGGATTGACCTTCTAAAATTATACCCTCCTCCTGAAGATGGTCCGAGTTTAATCCGGTGTGTCATTTCTATCAGGATATAGAAGCCCACCACAAATAAATTCCAAATCTGTCTAATTTGGACCACTATAGAGTCGAGATAGGTTCCATGTCCTGAGATGACATTTTGGCCAGAAAAGAGGAAATGGGAAACATCTGAGTTGCTATGGTAATCTGAGATTTTTGTTTTCTTCATATATAGGGAAAGAATTTCATCTATAGGAAGTCTCTTTCTGTCTGTCATCGGTGTCGGTGTCCAGATCGCGTAGGAAGTTGCGATGTGTGGGATGTGTTAATCGCAGACACACTGGGATGCTGTGCTGATTGATGTACACACTTTATGTACTGTATGTAGGGCTCGATACTTGCACTGTCCCGGGCCAGTGAAATTGCACTTCAGGCCCGCAGAAATTTATAAGAAGTCATATTTTGGTGGCCCGATCGGGCAAGCAGATTTTCAACCCGACATTGACAAAATTCGAAATATCTTGTTTTCTTCCATGTCATGCTTCATCTATTTTCACAGGTTTGATCAGGAAAGAGTGATAATTTGAATAGTAAAATGTTTACTCATGAAATAACATCTTTGGGCCAGTACATTGTTTTTTTCGGGCCACCGGAAAAGGGGAAGAAATTATTTCACTTGGCCGACCGGGCCACTGAAAAAAAAATTAAGTGTGTGAGGTATATATCATGAAAGATAGATAAAAAAAGGCATAGATAACAATGCAGGAGAGTCTAGAAAACGTGATCTGAATGTTGGGGCATTGGATTATGGACAACGGTAATCATATTTGGAGAGAATTCCGTAGGAAAACTTCTTCGTCATCAGTGACCAGAGCTAGAGTGTAGGAAGTTGTGATGTGTGGGATGTGTTAATTTCAGATGCACTGTGAGGTAAACATCACGAAAGAAAGATTAAAACAAGGGATAGATAACAATGCAGAAAAGTATAGAAAACAAGATTTGATGTTGAGGCAATTGAAATATGAAATGATTATGGACAATGATAATGATATCAAATATGACCAGCTCTTGTAAATCTCTGTTTATATTACGCTCAGCGGAACCTTGAAATCAAATCAAATCAAAGCTTCAAGTTACGACAGGAATGAAGAGAAGATAATACATATTTCATTCAACTTTCTATTAAACAAATTTTCTATACCACTGTTTTCCCTGAAAGTGGATGTAAATGACCAGATATGATGAGCAGCTGGATATAATTTTCCCCTGTAATAAATATAATAAATAGCCAGACCTAGCATAAATAATGAATGACCTTGTAACCATCTGTATGACATCATGCACCACAGTCAAGGAGGGTTCAATACCGAATTTACTCGCGCTATAGTGTCACTTTCAATTTTTCATCCTTTAATTTCCATTTTTTTAGTCAGAGTCAAAAATTGTCAGTCATATTTCATATGTTTTATCCACACTTCCTATTTTGTAGCCATACTTCCTATGTTAAGCTGTAGTTTTCTACTTGCAAGTTTATTTAGTAGCGGAAGATATTGGGAACCACACACCCTTTCTTCCCTGTGACAGCCATTCATAAAAAATGCTTTTGAAGAAGTGACATAGTTGGACTGATTGGGAGAGGGGAGCATATAATTATTGGAGGTGCAATATTTGTATGTATTTGTTTAAGGAATTCCCCTAATGTTTGTTATTTGCATCCAATTACTTGGGGAAGGGGGGGGGGGGGGAAGGGCATGTCCCCCCCTGACCCCCTCTTTCTCCTCATACTCATAGCTGTGTCAACATCTTGAAGAGTGCATTAATAGTGTATATATTGTAAACTGTAGGGTTGAACAAAATGCTGTTGACTGTAACAACATTTTAAAAATGCTGTTGACTGTAACAACATTTTAAAAATGCATTTGACATAAAAATAAAAAACATAAAAATACAGGAGCAGTATAGGATTCTATCAGTTAAGTTCTTATATAACCACAAGTACATTCTCTGAACCCATTCCCTTCGAGATTCTGAAATCCCCATAGACCTTGTACATGGCCTACCCGGTTCCTGTAAGCAACGGTTTAATTTGAAACCCTGGAACTTGTGTCTCTATGAGTTCTTTGTATGTCCATATCCAGATTTGACAGGTTCTTTTCCACATGTATTTAAAAGTCTGTTCTAGGATTATTCATCCCCAATTTATTGGTTAGGATTTTGTCCAGCCCCTTGCAATGAGGTCACCAGGATATTGAATTGATGATAGAAATATGATTTGATTGTTGGTCTAGACACAGAAGAAGCTGAAACTGACTGTTTAGTCCACAGTGACTTGGTTCAAGACTAGGTCAGGTTAGCGCAGGGTCGTCCTAAATATCGCTTGCTCATTTTGAGCAGGTCCCTTATTAAAGGGAGCTACTATAACTGTCCTAAGAAACAATGTTGAATTTGAATCCAGAACTGTGTTGGAATAAAAGTGACTGTAGAACCCTTTCAGTTGATTTTTGAAAAAGACACATCAGTAATATGTTTATGATAAAGTCACAAAGAGAGGTTAAGTTTAGAACAAGGTCATCCTAATATTGCTTGCTCATTTTGAGCAGGTCGCTTTTTAAAGGGAACTAGTAACATTGTCGAAATCAACCAAACTTACCTACATTGTAGAACTCTAGTGGTTCTCACAAATCTCATTGTTATCATATATTCCCAGTAGAAACACGGAGAAGGTTTCGGTTTTTCAGAATTTCTCAGAATGTTCTCGCAAGCTTGCCCTTAAAGGGATCTAGTAACTTTGTTGACATGTGCAAAAAGTGATGAATGGTTGATACAATATTTATTGTTGTTATCTGATATGTCCACTGGGTGTTGTGTGGAAATTTCAAAATAAATGGACGTTATGTGGAAGAGTAATGAGCAAAAATGCAGTGATATTCACTAACTCATTGCACTCACTTTGCACACGGTTTCGACGATCCAGTGGATAATTTAACATCTGAACACTTCACTCGTAAATATCTTTTGAACGAAAGGGAAGTTTGAAAAACCGAAACCTGTCTGTCCCATACTTTTATTGTTAATACGAATACAACAAGGTATTAGGGAACCGCTAGAATTCCAATTGGATTTTGAGGATTTGGACAATGTTACTAAGTCCCTTTAAGCTTGCGACACACTTAGATTTCTGTAGGGGGTAAGAATGTCCTTGACATTGAAATTGGCCTGAAAAATGTCAGTAGCTGCAGCCCCTGGGTCCCTAGTCATGACCAGTTTCCTGCCCGACCAAAATTTCAAATTTTTTCCAATTACCAAAGGGAGTAGAATGAATATTGGTCCTAATTAAATTCTGCAACCAAGTCTCCCTGGAGATAAGCATTTGAAGTTTAAACCCATGCATTCAAGGCCAATTTATTTTGATATTTTCATGGATTCCTCTTCCATTGCCTGGTGCTAGCAGATGTATTGCCAGGAATATTGGCCCATTTCCATGATCAGGACCTCGAGCCTCTTAAGTAGCATAAAGATTTAGGATTGATTATAAAATTAATAAGTATATTGATTAATCATATACGTGTATACAAACCTCCATACTAACTTGTTTCTCTACTGGCCAATTCGGGCAAGTAACATCGTAACTTTTCAAAATTTTACTTGCCCGCTTTCTTCTAGATGAGATTAAGGAATAATATTATTCTCTCATAGTTGACCAATAATTTAGCTGCCCGATCGGGCAACCAAACTAGGCCATTTATTAAATTTTACTTGCCCAATGTGTATTTTGACTTGCCCCGGGCAATAGGGCAATAAGGCAAGTGTCGAGCCCTGATTATATATGATTAATCCCAAATTATTATAGTGCTCTGAACCAAACATGTTAACCTGTTGCCATGACAATATACTTATAATTATGTACATGTAGTTTCCTTCATGCAGTAATTTGGCATGAGCAGATCAGTAGAAGTCATCATGCAACAGTGAAAAAAAATGCACTGGGGCTCAGGGTGAATTCGCCCTTGAAGTTGAAATGCCAAAAAGAGCCCCCGAAAATCATAAAAGAGCCCCAATAAATTTGCATAGGGTTCAATGCAAAACGGAGTGTTATTTTCATGCAGGCAAGCTTGACAAGTACCCCCCGAAAAAGAAATATTAATTTTGTCCCTGTACGTGATATGCACGTTGATACACTGTATGTATGTATGAAAGTGTGCAACACTTTAGTTCTAAAAATAGCGATACAATTTTCATCAGTGGTCACCTTCAAATTGACATTTACTGCATTTAATCGGGTTAGGGTTGGGTTGCAGGCATGTAATGGGTATGGTTGGGGGCTGGGTGGGGTTTAAGGGAATTAGTAACTTTGTCCTAATCGACCAAAATCAGTCGGACATTTATTGGATCCCTTGTGCCACGCTGCTTTACTCTTGATAATGGCAGCATGAAACTACTCACTACTTCAAGTTGAGGTACTTATGATTGAATTTGAAACTATCCTTGGGATAATTGAGACTGTGTTCAAATGTATGGTAAGCAAATGGCAGATTTAATTTTTGCTCATTTATGTGCCATATGACACAACAGATCCTGTAATTGAAGCGCTGCCTACAATATGTCAGTCTGCACAGTACACAAGTGGCAACACATTTGGCAATTTTCTTTTAGAGAGTAATTTTTTTACCCCTTATTAGTGCTGATTTTCTACACTGTTCTGAATGTGTTCGAAATAGGCAATTCAAATTGAGGTACTTTTGATTGAGTTTGAAACTATCCTTGGGATACTTTCAACTGTGTACAAACCTATGGTAATGAGTATAAGCAAATGGCAGATTGCATTATTGCTCATTGATGTGCCATATGACATAACTGATTGCTGTAATTGAAGCGTTGCCTACAATATGTCAGTCTGCACAGTACACAAGTGGCAACACATTTGGCCCTTTTTCTTTTCAGGGAGTCATTATTTACCGCTTAGTGCTGATGTGAGATTTTATTTGCCTGACATCAATTTTGTCGAGTCCTGTATCAGGTCTTAAGGTCTTAAGGAATTATAACTTAGCATACATGTATATGTGACCTTACACCACAAAACGACCGTTATGTCGCTGTGGTAGTTTATCTTTTATTAGCTAAAATAGTCAAATTTTGTTCAAAATTTGAGATTTAGGATTTTGGTATTTCCTGAATAAGCATATCTTAATCTAGCTTCTGTAACATTTTGAGCGTCGGAAATCATGTTTAAATATAATTTTTTTCATCCAAAAAAATGTGATCTTAATACAGCGCTTTAATGGAAACTGATCTTTTAAATGGACCGTTTCTCCCTTATTTTAAAAATGCTTCAGCCATATTCCAAATCTTTGGTGTTCATTTTGAGAGGGTTTGCCTAGTCCAAATATGACGAATGATATACCATTTTAAAGGTAATGACTTTTATTTTAATGTTTTATGAAAAGCAGCAAAATCATTTTTCCTGACTTTTTGGTCGTTTTGTGGTATAAGGTCACATATGAGAAAACGGAATAAGTGAGAGTCTGCAGGGCTTTCGGCAGAGCTATAGACACTGGCACTTACTTGCCCACTTGCCTTGGGCAAGTCAAAATCCCTGTTGGGCAAGTACAATTTCATAATTTGTCTAGTTGCTTGTCTGATCAGGCAACTAAATGATTGTTCAACTACAAGAGAACGATGTAATTTCATGTTATAATCTCATCTAGAAATAGAGGGCAAGTCAATTTTATATTGGGGCAAGTAAACTGTCAAAATGTATGATTGTACCTGCCCGAATGGCCAGTACAGGAAAAAGTTAGTATGTTGTAGGTCTATGCATTAGGCAACCTCTGGACTGTCCAGAACATACGTCATGATACAAGACCAAGGCCAAGTACTGTGATAAGATCATACTGCCTAGCCAAGATACTCAATGCTAATCACATCACTAAAATTGGCCACACATTTCCATCGCGCTCCAAAATAGTCCTGGCAAATACCTTCTTTGGTACTCTCAGGTTCAACTAGTATAATCACATTGACCATGAGAACCTGGGGGTGTTTCACTAAACACTAAAATCAATTTAATTTGTTAGTATCCATTCAGTAGGACATTTATCACTTCAAATCAATGTTAAAATCGATTTTAGGTGGAACACCTTACTGGTGTACCATGTATTAACTCTTATCTCATAGGCATGGGATTTTAGAAAAAACTTATTCGAATTAATAAATGAAGCATGAAACAGGTCTTGATGTTCTGAATTTCCTGTTTGTTCAATAGAATATGTGACCCTACACCACAAAACGACCAATAAGTCGGGAAAAATGATTGTGCTGATTTTCAAACAACATTAAAATAGAAGTCATTACCTTTAAAATGATATATAATTTGTCATATTTGGACTAAGCAAACCCTCTCAAAATGAAAGCCAAAGATTTGAAATATGGCTGAAGCATTTTTTAAATAAAGGAGAAACGGGCCGCTTAAAAGATCAGTGTCCATTCAAGTGCTGTAAAAAGAGAATATTTATTAGATTGGAAATCATATTTAAACATGGTTTCCGATGCTCAAAATTTCACAGAAGGTAGATTAAGATATGTTTATTCAGGAAATACCAAAATCCTAAATTTCATATTTTGAACAAAATTTGACTATTTTAGCTTTTAAAAGAGAAACTACCACAGCGACATAACGGTCGTTTTGTGGTGTAAGGTCACATATATTACGATTGAAATGTTCAGATTTTTAATTATCTACTGGAAAGTTTTAACTGTGTAGAAAGTCAGTGCAATGAGTGAGCGAATATCACTTTGTATTTTTGCTCATTACTCGACCATATAACATCTATTTAATGTGACATTTTCATGTATCATTCATTGGACATATCATGTCGTCGCTGGGCTGTTAAAACCTCGTATCTCAAATTTTGGTGAAAATTACTTTTTTTGATGAATGTGAAGTTTAAGGTGTAATTCATCTTCTAATAACATATCTTAAAACATAATGTCAAAATTCATCTTTTTGAAAACCTCGTATCTCATTTTAGGATCTAGTTTGAAAACCTCGTAACTCAATTTCCCGCCTTCCAAATTATTTTTCGTGCATTTCAACCATTTCATATCAAATTGATTATCAAACATAGTCTTAAGTTCAAATAACATAGCCTACGCACATAATTTGTTAAAATAAGAATGTTTTTTCGCTCTCCTGAAAATTTTGTTTTTTTGAGATACGAGGTTTTAACAGCCCAGCGACGATATCACAAAAATACACATTTTACCAACCATTCATCATTTTTTACACGTTACAACAAAGTTACTGGATCCCTTTAAATACTTCTTGGCCAACCCTGGTTATGGTACTGAAACACCCTTATGACTTTCCTGCAGTGCATTAAGACAAGAAATACATTTTCCTATGAAATAATGTAAAGCTGTAGTTTGAAATAGATAATTATGTATATATGCACATGGAAATTGAATTTTTCTTTCCAAATGTATCCATGGCAATTGATTTGATGAAATACATTTAATAATGGTGTAAGTCAACTGACAGTAAGATGAACTTTGACCCCGGAAATTTGTTAATGAAATTACATTGAGGAAATGGATGAAAATACTCAAAATTAATCTTTGCTGTAATATCAATTTTTACATTATTTGTAATAGATTTGAGGGTTCCATTATTGGAAATACATAGATTGATGTAATTAATGTTTGCAATCATTAATTTGTCCATGAACTTGTGATATCATTTTTGATAAATATAATGTTTCCGCTTTTGGAAGTAATATCTCTAGCTAATCTCATTAGACCAATTTGCAAATCAAATCTTAGCTCCCAGTCGCTAAATGTTTGTGGAGATAATCTGTATGGTTAATCTTACAGAGCCAATTTGCAAATTATCAAATCTCCTCAACAACATTTATAAATGTTTAAATGTTTTTTTTGGAGAAAATCTGTATGCCTAACCCATGGGGGCCAATTTGAAAATCAAATCTCGGCTCCCACATTCATAAGTGTTAACCCGTTCCCTACTGGATATTTTGAAATCCCCATAGAATGTAATACAGGAGCCCACCAGGTTTAGCTCATAGGCAATGGTTTCAAATGTTGTTTTGAGGTAATCTGTATGCCTAACCTTACGGAGCAAATGTTTAATCAAATCTCGGCTCCCACATTCACAAGTGTTAACCTGTTCCCTACTGGATATTTTGAAATCCCCGTAGAGTTTAATACAGGAGCCCACCAGGTTTAGCCCATAGGCAATAGTTTTAAATGTTGTTTTGAGGTAATCTGTCTGCCTAACCTTACGGAGCAAATGTTTAATCAAATCTCGGCTCCCACATTTGTGTCTCCTGTAATAACATGATTAAAATACTAATCATGATCTTGGTCGACCATTTTCAATTACCAAGTGCATTCCTGTACTAATGTAGCCAACCGGTAAGATACAAATAAATAAATACAATTTTATAGTTAAAGATCTTTAAAAATATACATTTGCATTTGCTTTAAAGCCAATTAACGTTATTGGGAAACGCCCGACACACAACAAAATATGCCTTTATCACAGGTCTACCATGTGCAGAATATATCATAAGTGATCTGTTGATGTGAAGATTTGGACAAAAACTGCTTTCAAATTGAATATTTGAGCGATAAAAAAGTTAAAAACAGTTTAATCCAACTTAGCATAAAGTTCGACTTGGAATCTTTGTGAAACTGGCTTGGAATGACTTGCGTCTGGGCTCCCAGAGACTACTTCCTAACGAGCTAATAGGATGGAATTTCTATAGCCTCTGGGATGTTGTTATGAAGATTACTATGATTGCTCCCCAGTGCCTATGCCCTAAGACTTCAGTGACTGACTCAGCAGGTGGTATCCCATTGGAGTAACCTTAAACTTGGTCGTGTTCACACTCCACACTTTTCTCTTTTATATACCTCCTTTTCTATTGAGATGCACATGGATAATTGTAAGCAAGGAATGAGGACGAAACATGGGATCTTATGAAAATATGTTCTGCTTTCAAGATGACCCAGCAGGTTTTGGAGTATGTAGTATGGGGAATGGAGTCACGTTAAACTTAGCCATGTTCAGACATAATTTGTTGTGCCTATGGTAGACCTCCTTTCCATAAAGATATGTGGCTATGTAGTAATTGTGAGCAAGGGATTTGGACAGAAGACGGGATGTAGTTATGAAGATTACTATGATTGCTCCCCAGTGCCTATGCCCTAAGACTTCAGACTCAGTGACTGACTCAGCAGGCGGTATATCCCATTGGAGTAACCTTAAAGGGATCAAGTAACTTTGTTGAGATGTGCAAAAACTGATGAATGGTTGATGCAATGTATACTGTTGTTATCTCATATGTCCTCAGGGTATTGTGTGAAAATATCAGGTCAAATGGACAATGTATGGCCAAGTAATGAGCGAAAATGCAAAGTGATATTGGGTGATATTCACCAACTCACTGCATTCACTTTGTACAGGGATGAAAATCTCGCCCGGAGATTTTCTTATCTAAATACTTCAATCATACATATCTTTGTAATGAAAGGGAAATTTGAAAAACCGAAAGCTGTCCCATGATTTTATTGTTAATACGAATACAACAAGGTATAAAGGAACCGCTAGAATTACAATTTTATTTTGAGGATTTGGACAATGTTACTAAGTCCCTTTAAGCTTAGTCGTGTTCGCACTCCACACTTTTCCATTCTGAAACCGTTGACTATACAGGAACCGGGTGGGTCCTGTACACAGTCTATGGGGATTTCAGAAACTCAAAGGGAATGGGTTAATTACATCCTTTTTCATCGAGACAGATGGATAATTGTAATTGTAAGCAACAATTTAAGACAAAATGTGGCTCTGATGCCACTTTTGGCTCAGCCATAATAATACTTTCATAATTTGCTGGCTTAAAACCTCAAAATGTGAGTTTTGGATTTTTAGATTTTTAATTGTAATTATTTGTATTATTATTATTTAATTATTTATTTATTTATATTTTTTTATTTATATTTATTTATTAATTATTATTATTTGTATTATTCTTATTCTTATTCTTATTCTTATTCTTATTCTTATTCTTATTCTTATTCTTATTCTTATTCTTATTCTTATTCTTCTTATTATTATTACTATTATTATTATTATTATTTATTTGTATTTATTGATTTTTTTTGGGGGGGGGGGGGGGGGGGCACGCAACAAATTTAATATTTAACCTGTTATAGTTACCCAGTCGGGTTGGTTAACTTTTAATTCTTGAATCTTGATAGCCCTAAATCTACATGTATACCTCAACCCATGCACTAGTGTGTGTCTTTGCATCATTTATTTTCCATACTTCTTATTTTCAATGTGGTTCAAGCTATTTTTGGAAGTGGCATATGTCAGCAATTTGTAGACCCTATATGTCGGTGGGCATAGGAAAAAGAAAAATCAAAACATTTTTGTAATAAAAATAACCCTCGTGCCCTTAACCTCTGATGCAAACCACACAACAAATTATGATATCGGCATCTTGATTTTCCAGTCACGTTCACTCTGTGAAGTCAAGCCGCCACACTCCTTAACTTAGTTGCTACTTCCCTAGATATTTGTGACCGGCTGTGTAGCAAAACCCTGCACTTGTTGGTAAAAATTAAATGCTAGATACTTTGTCCTCTGCATATCTCAGTATCTCAGCATTCTGTAAAATCTAACTTGCAGTCAGAATCTCAAATTGTGCACAATTTGAGAAAATTAGACTTTCCAGAAAACCTGGTTATTGCTCAACTTGTCAAAAAGTAGAAAGGTTGCAGTGTAAAGTTTATTTGTTTAGTTCATATGATGCAAATATGACACAATACTGACAGTTAATATTGTTGTGTCCCAATATTCCAATGAGTACGACGATTTGATTGGTCAACAATTTTGCCATGCCCTGAAGATATAGAGCAACAAAAATATAATAAATTATATTTTTGTCTGAGAATCTTTTTTCTTTAAAACCCATTCATGTCTGGTTCCCCAAATACTCAGAATGGGATCTAACTGTAAAGAGAATACATGTTTTTACTAAAATCAAATTGACTTGTTAGCCTGTTCGCTTCAACATTTTGCAATCCCCATAGAGTCAATACAGGGATCACCTGATGCCTGCAGGTTATGCGTTAAAGGGATCTGGCAACTTTGTTGACACGAGCAAAAAAGTGATGAATGGTTGATAGATTAAACAAATTTTTTCCTCTGATATGTCCACTGAGCAATGTGTGGCAATTTCATGTTAAATGGATGTCATATGGCTAAGTAATGAGCACAAATGAAAAGTGATATTCCCTTACTCATTGCACCGACTTTGTACACAGTTATAACTTTCCAGTGGATAATTATACATCCCAAGACTCCAATCTAAATATCTTTTTAAGTAATGGGAGATTCAAAGAAAAAAAAACAAAACCTGTTCCATGCTTCTATTGGTAATACGAATACAACAAGGTATGAGAGAATCACAATATAGTTCTACATGTAAGTAAGTTTTGTGGATTCGGACAAAGTTAATAGAGTCCTTTAAATGTCTTGGGGAACTCTATTGGGATGAGACTGACAACTTGGACTAGACAGGTCCCACTGGGTTTGGCCTAGACCTGTTACCAGTCCCAGCAGAGAGTCCCTACTACTACCTAACCTCTCTGGTCCCTGTCAGGGGGTACTGTACTACAAAGTGTGTTCCTTTTGCCCTTATCAGCAATTATTCACTCAAAATATATTATAAACTGTTCATTTATTAAAATAAATTGAAGTACATGTAGGCCATATCTCAAGTGCTGATGTGCAAATATAAAAAAAATAAATTGAAAACAAAAAATAAAGTCAGACATGGCCCAATTTGTAGTACTGTGCCTATAATCATAAAACCCCGCTAGATTAGTTACACTCTAAGTAAGCATCAAATGATACAGTTAAGCGAGCAACAAACAATTTTCCTAGTCCCCAACTAGGGTTAGCTGAGTCAGCCTGAGGTACCCACTAAGTTAACCCTAGTTTATAGTTACTATAAGATCATGTGTTTAAAGATGAATAACAGTTTTGGGAAAGTTACAGAAAACATTTATAATTGATCAATATTGTTGAATAAGTATCTAAAAAGGGCTTGTGTGGTAAAATCCGAACCTAACAATGCGTTAAATGCAGAAATATCAGAAGAAATCCAATACCCGCTCGTGAAATGATAAATCCACCGACCGTTCGCACCTGTCCGTGCCACTAGCGCTGGACTGGAGATATCGACAAGCTGGGGACAAGCACGTATAGCGAACGCACGCGGTCAATAATGCACGTAGCGTATGCGCGATTCCGCATTGGCGATATCTATCCGCAACGGTTTCTTGGCCAAATTTGTATAATCCCATATTAGTAAAACTATATTCTTTCACATGGTTGGTAATGAGAGCGTACATTTCATTTTTAGGGGGTGGGGCGTTTCCCACTACTGGCATTTCCCTTTAATTCTTAGCCACGACATCTAAAATAGACTTGGCATGCAACTACTTCTAGCAGGCTTTTATGAATATGGGCCCTGTTTTCCCTGACAGAATATATGTTTTTCTTGGGGGGGGGGGGGGGGGGGTAGATATATTCATTCCATGAATGATCTGCATTTCATTGTGCCATCAAATTAACGAATGAGATGACATCATCAAGCAGCAAAATACACATACGTCCAAACAACCTGTGTATAGTGACCAAAGTATTAAAGGGAAACAGGAAAAGTGGCCACTGTTACCAGTGGCATAGTGTGGTAGGACTGATGGGGGGGGGGGGGCACCTTATGTATTTCTTTGTTTAAAAACAAATGTTCACGTTATGTTTGTTATTGTTTAAAAAAAATTTATTGGGAGGCACATGCCCCTCCCCCTCCGTTACTACACAACTGACTTTGACTGTTGCCAGTAAGGCTGTCGATTTCGGGTATATTTACTACCCGGGACTCGCGATAATTTTTCGGGCGAGTCCCGGGTACCCGAAATTTATCCATTTGTTGATTTCGCTATAGGCATGTCACGCCGCTGGGAAAACATGTTCATTCAAGTGACAAAAATGCAGCGCATTTATGACAATAAATCATCTTCTAAAATACAGCAAAGAGGGAAAAAGGAATGAAAAGAAAATGAGAGTGGGCAGATAACTCAGGCGTTCAAAAAGGGGACTTTTTGCTTTTTTTTCGGGATATCGAGTATCGATTTTTGCGCCCGGGACTCGACATTTTTCGGCGGGACCCGGGTACCCGGGACTCGTCAACAGCCTTAGTTGCCAGGTGACCTTTATAGACAGGTTTTTTTCAAAACTAGGACATCACCTTTGGTGGTGGCTATAGGCACCTACTGTACATACAGATTCGACTGTATACAAATTCTTCATACTCACAGTCTGAAAATGACTTTGTTTTCTCAGAAGGATAATGCTTTGAGACAATATCTGACAAGGTCTAGACGCTGAGACCCCACTGATTTTGGCCTAGACCTGTTCCTGGACTCACTTAGGGGGTTCTAACGAGGGTTCTACATCACATGTTCCTTTTGCCCTTACCAACAGCATTGACCTACAATACTTATAGCACTTGTACATATTGTATTTGCACTGTATGTTGTCTTTGACCTGTTCATTTTTATGCCTCCGCCAACGAAGTGGCCGGAGGCATTATGTTTTCGGGTTGTCCGTCCGTCCGTCCGTACGTCCCGTTTTCGTTCTCGCGATATCTCAAGAACCAGTTGACGGATCAATTTCAAACTTGGTATGAGTGTACATATTGGGGTGACAATGATCTGATTAGATTTTGGGTGTCATGAGGTCAAAGGTCAAGGTCACAGGACTCAATATATATGCAAAAATGCCTCGTTCTTGCGATATCTCAAGAACTGGTTGACGGATCAAATTCAAACTTGGTATCAGTGTAGATATTGGGGTGGCAATGATCTGATTAGATTTTGGGGTTCATCAGGTCAAAGGTCAAGGTCACAGCACTCAATGTATGCGCAAAAATGCCTCGTTCTTGCGATATCTCAAGAACCGGTTGACGGATAAATTTCAAACTTGGTATGAGTGTACATATCGGGGTGCCACTGATCTGCTTAGATTTGGGGGGTCATGAGGTCAAAGGTCAAGGTCACAGGACTCAATATGTATGCGAAAATGGCTTGTAATGGCAAAATTTCAAGAACTGAATGTCAGATTTCAATCAAACTCGGTACCTGAATGTATCATAAAGAGTCAACATAGCCATAAAATGTTGGGGTCATGAGGTTAAGGTCAAGGTCACGGGACTCATTATACATGCAAAAAAGCTTGTAATGCCAAAATCTCAAGAACTAAATGTCAGATTTCAATCAAACTTCGTACCTGAATGTTTTTTAGGGAGCCATCAAAGATTGGGGTCATATGGTCAAGGTCACAGGACTCAAAATATATGAAAAATATTTTTAATAATTAAATCGGTGCATGTTAATTTGGGCTTGATATTAAAATCGCGTGATAGCGGAGGCATAATTTTCGATTGCGCGCAATCGAAGATCCATCTAGTTGTTTTAACAGTTACCAACTTATAACCAAATAAGATGTAAATTATATGAAAAGACACTTGTGATTTAGCTATAAATATACTAGAACTAGCCCAGAAAATTCATATATAAGATTTCCTGTAAATAAAATGCAAATACATTGCTTTAAAAAATGATTTCAAATCAATGCAGTGAAGCATAAACAGTAACCTTTAAAAAATACACATTACTTTATTATGAATTCCCCCCTGATAGCATACTTTTGAC
>JBAMJV010009746.1:0-30350 GCA_037951105.1 Echinarachnius parma
CCCCCGTAGATCCACGCCTGGTTGCAGAGCAATGGCGATTCATAAACTGATGGACATGCCCAAGTGAACATCACAACTTTGATATGTTTGATTGGTTGCAGAGCAATGGCCATTCTAAAACTGATGGACACGCCCAAATAAACATCACAACTTTGATATGTTTGATCGGTTGCAGAGCAATGGCGATTATAAAACTGATGCACACGCCCAAAGAAGCATCACAACTTTGATATGTTTGATCGGTTGCAGAGCAATGGCGATTCTAAAACTGATGGACACGCCCAAAGAAACATCACAACTTTGATATGTTTGATCGGTTGCAGAGCAATGGCGATTCTTAAATTGATGGCCACGCCCAAAGAACCACCCTCCGTATAAATACCTATAACACGGTTTACCTCTGGGCTTTGGGTGGACCGCACCCGGAAGGGGGGTGGGGGGGGGGGGGGGCACTCATCATGTATAATGTAAGACGGGTATGTGCCGCTTACAAGGCCCCCGTTTTCACACACTATTGCCGCTCTCAAGATACCCGATTTTCAAAAATTGCCGCTCCATAGACCCCCGGAATGACTTGGCTAGGTAGTTGAGTATCGCCAAGTCCATTATTCTTCTTCTAGTCAGCTCCTTGGACCACCATTTGAAGGTTTCCGTAGGTCTTTGGTAGCTCCAAGTCCATGTATTTTGTAGTTTTAGTCTGCTCCTTAGACCCCTTAACTTCCGTTTCAGGGTTTTTGTAGCTCCAAAGACCCTATATTTTGTGCTTGTAGTCAGCTCTTAAGACCCCCATTTCAGAGTTCCGTGAGGCACAACCCCGTCAAAAAATTATTCGAGTGCCCCCCCCCCCCCCCCGGGAGACCGCACCCTTGCCAGGCAAGCACTACAACATTGTATGATGTGACTAAGATTTGTCATGATGCTATTGTATAAGAGTCGTGTGCATATTATATATACGGCTCTCAGCCCTATGCTTGCAGGGGGTGGGTGGGTTAAACCCAACGCAGACAGAACTGACTCGAACCGATCCGACTGGTTTTCAGTCAGGCTAGAGTCGGACCCGATCAGTCGGAGCCGATTCAACATGGTGAATGGCTCCCGACTGGCAAAATCAGAGTCGTGAGGCAATGCGCATTGATCCAGTATTGTCAAAAACATATCTTACCGGTTAAGGTGCTTAGAAACATTGTATTAAGCGCTATATAAATATAATATATTATACATTATTATTATTATTTTGACTGGGACTATAAGAGTAATTACAGGACCCACCAGGTTCCCGTTGACAATGGGTTAAAACAACTTAAAGGGATAGTTGAGTTTTGGTAGAGAGGGCGCTAGACTACTTATTTTTTTTGTGAGGTAATGAAAAACTGAGTGTAAAATTTGAAAGAGCATAATATTTAAATAATAAAATCATCTTTGTTTGATCAAAATCGGTTCAGAGACGGCTGAAATATCCATAAATATAACAATTTGTAATAAACCTGGGGCCCCAGGTTTATTAGAGAATTTTGAACCAGCCGTTAAAAATTCAAAAAAATGCTTCCTCTTTTCAAAAAGTTACAAAATAGGTATTTAAATAGTTACAAAATAGGTATTTAAATAGTTGTTGGTTATTTCTCTATCTAATCACTATTTCAACAAAGCATCACATGCACAATATTTTATTCAAAATGGTTGAAACCGATGAGTGTTTAGAGAGCAATGGTGCAGGCTTTGGTTACTAAAGTTAAGTTTGACCAATACTTAAAGGGACTTAGTAACATTGTCAAAATCCTCAAAATAAAATTATAATTCTAGCGGTTCCCTTATACCTTGTTGTATTTGTATTAACAATAAAATCACGTGACAGGTTTCGGTTTTTCAAATTTCCCTTTCGTTACAAAGATATGTATGATTGAAGTATTCAGATAAGAAAAACTCCGGGCGAGTTTTTCTTCTGTGTACAAATTGAGTGCAGTGAGTTACTGAATATCACTTTGCATTTTCGCTCATTACTTGGCCATACAATGTCCATTTGACTTGAAATTTTCACACAATACCCTGTGGACATATGAGATAACAACAATATACATTGCATCAACCATTCATCACTTTTTGCACATGTCAACAAAGTTACTAGATCCCTTTAACTATCCCTTTAAATGATGCAAGAAAAGTAATCGCTTTTTAGTCTAACTCTCAGGTTCATTTCATTTCTATTCTGAATCTATATTTAAGTATCATGGATTATTTGTTTATCCTTTCAGCAAGTTAAAAGAAAAATCGACATTTTTTATACATCTTTGATCTGATTGAATCACTATGAATACTTGAGTTTTTATTTATTCAATATCAACATAACACGAAATACAAATTATGTACTGCAGATGTTAGACTGTCGTATGGACCGTTTTTTTTCTCGATCTCTTACTCAATGTAACTCTACTTCTCAAGTCCTTATCTTCGCAGACTAGGGCCTCGTTGCAGAAAGAGATACAATTGATTGTAAGTTAGGATTGATTGTAAGTCAGAAAATTAGCGCGTTTCAACCAATCAGATTTGCGCATGTAGAACACGTGACCTGACTTACGATTAATCGTAACTTACAATCGATTGTATCTCTTTCTGCAACGGGGCCCTGCTCTTCATTTGACAATAATCTCGCAACTTTTGAAAAAAATTATGTGGCGATACGAAAACAAATCTCCTTTGGCTACATGCCAATTTTAACCAATCACAATTGAGTTTTTTGTTTATATACCACTTTGACTAAATGCACCGGCGATTTCGTTCAACGGATCTAGAATCTTTAGAAATTGAATACAATCTTACCCTCTGATCTACGCATTCCATGATCAATGATGATCGGCAACTGCGAACAGAAAAGAAAAAAAGATTTATTAAGTAAAATATCATCTACTTGGGTACGTCGCTTGAGGGGTGATATTATAATTATGAGAGGTATTTTGCACGTTATACAACATGTGAATGAAAGAGAGAATAGATCGACCCTCGTTTCTAAAAACGAGAAAAAATAGAATATGGTTGATTTATTACGCTGAATATGAACTAGTCGATTTCATTGAGTTGGGAAAATAAATTGGCGTACTGTCACGCATCATTATTGTAGTAGTGGCATTTTTTTTCTTCAGGGGGCTGAAGTCTATGTTTTGCCCTAGTTATTATCATTCTCGTTTTTACCTGACGAGCAAAAAAAAAAGTTCTTCGCCAATTCGATGCCCGAAAATGAATATGTTCTTGTGCATGGTTCAGACCCAAAATAACAAGTTTTGCCCGAATAAGATACGATTACGCCAGAAAAATACGTTATAATGCAGGGGCGTCGATCCTGGGGGGGGGGGGGGGGGGGGGGGGGGGGCAGGGGGGCGGTCGCCACCCAATGAAAATATTGGGGAGGCGAACATATCATTTCGCCCCCCCCCCCCCCCCCCCCCCAATAATTCCGAAAATGAGGAAGACAAAAATCGAGTGATATAATGCCAAAGAGGGGAATGACACATTTATCAATAATTAATCTTCAAAATAGCTGTTTTTTTTTAGTTTGAAAAGGACTGTCAATCTCTTCTTTTTTTTGCCGCGCGCTTCGCGCGCATACAGTTTCTCATATTGCAAGTTTCATTTCGGTTGCGGGGAACTCACCTTTCGAAATGTGTTGGGCAGTGTAATTTCTCAAACGCACACCTCAAACGAAGTTTATTAAACCCACATCTATAGCACACCGTCACAGAAAATAAAATAATTTGAAATAATATATCTTTCAGTCAATTCGGTCCATATGCGCTGAACGCAAATCAAATTGGAATAATTATCATGTCCCCCCCACATTTGAAAGTGGAGGAGATTGTCCCCCTCCCTTTGTCATTATGTATTTTTGGTTCCATACTTATATACTTCATATTACGTGAAATTTCTGTCTCAGGTGTGCACCAAATCGCACAGTTTGACGCCCAAAAATACAAAAGCTCCCTACTGTGGGAGGGGGGACACCCCCTCCCACACCCTCCTCCGCTCGGTCGCTTCGCTTCCTCGCAATGTCTCCCCACCACTTTTGAGAAGTTGTTGACGCCCTTGCTTAGTTTCATGGGAGCTCAATGCCCTAGACTATATCGATGGCTCTATAGTATACAGGATCACGTGGATCCATCTCATGCAAGGCTCAATCTTTTCCTCGCTATGCCCTTTAGAAATACGTTACGAGTAGGTTCACTATTTTTAATACCCATGATAGGAGTTGCAAATGTCTGAAATCTTTGATTGCTACATGTCCAGTGGCATAGCGTGGTCGGACTGCCTTTTTTTGTTAGGGAGGTGGGGGTGGGGGGGGGGGGGGGGGGGGGCTGGGACGCGAATTATTGAGGAACACTCTAGGTTTGTCTTTATTTTATGGAGGTTTTTTTTCTTTCTTTCTTATGTGTTTTATTGTTTTATGTCAAATTATTGGGGGTCATGTCATGTGCCCCCCTCCCCCCTCCGGTAGCTACACCACTGCACATGTCATTTATCAATCAAAATCTGGGTACAGTAGTTTTGATAGTATAACATACGGGATAAATTTGAATTTGGACAGAGTGCGTCGTTGTTTATTATCGAGCAACATATACTCAGCTCGACTCGTCAGGTTTCCTGGACTTTGCCAACACCCACATTCGAGAGAGGCCACATCGACAGAGATACTCGGCATTTCCGATCCTCAATAACGGTAAGAGCTGTAATCCGCATATCACTCAATTTTGTTTCGACAATAGTTATAATGTCTTTTTCTGAAATGTGATGTCGGTAAAGTGCCAATATCCCCACTAATATACCACAATCACTGCCCAACATCGCTTCCACCAACATCATCATTATCATCATCGGGCATCATCATCATCATTATCATCATCATCGGGAATAGTATTAATGCAAATTTTGATAATATGCTTTCACTTTATGGTATGTTAGATGTGCAAATTTCAGTAATGGGTATAACAGAAACATGTTGAAAGATAATGATTCTTTTCTTGCTAATGGAAGAGAGGTGGTGTTGGTCTGTATGAGAGACATGATTTGAATTTTATTCCAAGACCTGATATTGATGTAAATTGTAATTATATTGAGTCAATTTTTGTAGAAATACCACATTTTAGAAAACATATTATAGCTAGTGTGAATACCGTCCACCTAACCAATCTGTGCAATTATTTTTTAGAAGCATTTGATAATATATTGAAATTAGTGTTAATAATGATAAGTTATTATTTTTAATAGGATATTTTAATCTTAATTCATTAGAGTTTACATCTTGCCAGAGTGTGAATTAATTTTTAGATATGTGTATGACCGATTCTATGTACCCAATGATTCACAGTCCAACACGTGTTGCTGAAAACTCATATTCATTATTAGATAATATAAACCCCTCAAAAAAAGTTCGGAAACTCAAGTTTGATCGATCATATCTCTCGTATTTTTTAATAAGCATATTCGAAATTGGTGTCACAATAAAGCCTCATTATATACCTTTCAAACGGTGCATATTATGTGTAGTGATTATGCAATTGGGGCGATTGCAGTAGCCCAGAGAAAAGGGGGAGGCAGGAAGTGAAATGTCGCAAAATGGCTCAATGCATTTAATTTACGAGTACATGACTGTGCTGACCAGTTTTTTGAAAGTCACTTTCTATTGAATACTGCCACCCTTTCATTCATTAAAATCATTGGAATTTGATACCATTTTAATGGAAATTATCTTTCATTACGATGGCATATTGATCGTAATGATTAGGCAAATGGGTTGTGCGCAGCAAACCGGAATATGGAGATGGGTCGAGTGTGAAATCAGACAAAAGATATGGAGTTGACAAAAAATCAGAGCGTTGCATTTTTTTCGAGCTTTTGGGAGGATTTTTTAGCATTTCAAATGAAATATTAATGATTCAAATTGATATCAACGGAAAGCCCAACAACTCTTCTGTATGAAAATGTGAAATGAGAAGAATTCAATTGAAAACGCATGAATAGTGACTCAGTTGTGCCTTGAAATCGGGAGCGTTTTGAAATGGGTCACTTTTGAGGCTCCCCCACATTCACTCCCTGCAGCCGCCCTTTACTAAATCATTATAAGTTTTACATTTTCATACAGAAGAGTTGTTGGGCTTTCCGTTGATATCAATTTGAATCATTAATATTTTATGTGAAATGCTAAAAAATCCTCCCAAAAGCTCGAAAAAAATGCAACGCTCTGATTTTGTGTCAACTTCATATCTTTTTGTTTGATTTCACACTCGACCCATCTCCATATTCCGGTTCGCTGCACACACCCCATTTGCATAATCCTTACGATCATTTCCATTAAAATGGTATCAAATTCCAATGATTTTGATGAATTGAAAGGGTGGCAGTATTCAATAGAAAGTGAACTTTTAAAAAATGGTCAGCACAGTCATGCACTCGTAAATTAAATGCATTGAGCAATTTTGCGACATTTCACTTCCTGCCTTCCCCTATTTTCCTGGGCTACTGCAATCGCCCAAATTGCATAATCACTACACATAATGCACCGTTTGAAAGGTATATAATGAGGCTATATTGTGATACCAATTTCGAATATGCTAATTAAAAAATATGAGAGATATGATCGATCAAACTTGAGTTTCCGAACTTTTTTTGAGGGGTTTACTTACTAACAGTCCTGATGATATTTTCTCAGGGGTTCTTTTATATGATGTTAGCGATCTATTGCCAGTGTTAAGTATTTTTAGTACCCAAATTAAAGCCTCTACTGAACCCACAACTATTACACGACGTGTAACTAATAATGAGAATACTGGACGCTCTATTACTGAAATTAACAACACGAATTGGACTGTGAATTATAACAATGCGAATGTTGCTTACACTTTATTTATTATAAAATGTATACAAATTTATAATACATGTTTCTCTATTCAGACATTTGTCTCAAGAAAGTCTTAAGAATAAACCTTGGTTCACAAGTGCTTTACGTAAATTATGTTTTAAAAATATCCACTTTATAAGAAATATTTAAAGAATACATCTGATTATAGAAAAAAAAAGTATTTAATAAATTTAGAAATAAAGTGACAGAAGAAATTAAAACGGCCAAAAAGAAGTTTGTTTAAAAGAACAAGTTTACTCAAGCGGCATGAAACATGAACAAAGTTTGGACTGTTATAAATGATTTATTGGGTACAAAAGCTAAAACAAATGTATTACCTAACACTATGCAGTGCAATGAATAATCAATCTTTTAATGGGGATGATGCAATTAGTAAGGTAATGCTTTTAAAAAGTATGTTATTGATATTGGACCAACACTAGCATCCACTTGTGGACAAACTGGTAATTGTATATCACATGTTCAAATAAAAGAATGTAGTGTTTTTCTAAACCATGCACACCTAATGAGATTATTAAAAGTCCTGGGCCCCGTTGCAGAAAGAGTTACGATTGATCGTAAGTCCCAATTGATCGTAAATGGCCTTAGTGCTCGTAACTTACGATCAATCCAAAATGTACGATCAAATCTGTTGCAGAAAGAAGTTACGATTGATATTAATCGTAACTATTGGTCGTAACTTTTAGAATTGATCGTAAATTTACGATATGAAAAAGGGTGTTGTAACTTTACGATCAATCCTAGAAGGGGATGTATGATTGAGTAACCCCCGCATCGGCACACTAAAACATTTCCGACAGTTTAAGACTTAAACATTGTAAAAATTTCTTGAAATTGTACTCACACATTGAGAAAATAGTGCAGATTCCGATGCGATGATCAGATTTGCGATATATCAATTATATTTTGAGATAGCGCAGCTAATGGGGCACAATGGGGAAAGCACGGAAGGAAATGTTAATGCCGGAGGGGGCCAATGTCCCTAGCTTGTGGATAAGTCTCAGCTCGGCTTCCTTGCGGTCCACTTCCCCGGAGCAACTTCTCAGGATGCAGACTTCTACATCTCCAGCGGAATGGGCACCCTCGTTGAAATGGGCAGCCACAGGGAGGCCTGGAGTGTTGAGGCGGATGGATTTCAGGTGTTCGGTGTCCGGCGCTTGGTCTCTCCGATGTACAACTTGGTGCAGCGCGCACATCTGATGACGTAGATGACATTGGTAGTCGTACAAGTGTATGTGGAGTGGGCGCGCCAGGTGCCGGTCGGTCCCTTGACGACGTGGGCGCAAGTATTGCACCTGGGCCGGTTGCAACGCTGAGTTCCGGGTTCGATGTCACGATCAGTAGGAAGTCTGGAGCGTACGAGCTGGTCTCGCAGGGACCGGTCCTTTCGGTATGCGAGAAGAACGGGGTCGTCACCGAACATCTCCTTACACTGCCGGGTAGAAAGAAAAGTTCTAGCATTGGTTTTTACAACTCATATAAACATATAAACATATATACATATATACATATGTTCTTTTTGAACTCATATAAACATATATACATACATAAACACACACATACATGCATATATTCACACACACACACACACACACACACACACACACACACACACACACACACACACACACACACACACACACACACACACACACACACACACACACACACACACACACACACACACACACACACACACACACACACACGCACAAACACACACACACACACACACAAACACACACACATACACATAACACACGCCATACATATGCCTGGTTACCGTTCTAATATTCACTGGTTAGCGGCATTTGCCAAAAGCACTAATTTATATTTACGTTTAAAGGATTTCACAGAGGGGCTGTTTCTAATTTCATTTTCAATGTGATTCCAAATAATTGGTCCCTTATAGTAAAGGGAATCTTTTGAAACATTGGATTTCACCAGAGGTAGATGATAATTATTTTGTTGATGATCTTGTATTATATTCATGAACATCTTGATTTAAATAGAAATAAGAAGATATTAAATGAGGCAATTTATCTTTCGAACATATACACATGATATATTGCAATATTATAATTATTCAAATCAAATATATCTAAAATCTTCATTTTGGCAAAGAGAGGCTTTGTGTGGGCAAGATAAGCAGAGTTGGACATTATCCGGACGGCTATCTTTTGCAATAAAAATAATCTATTTACATAAGTATCAGAAGCATTGCACCACGCTATATTGAAATAATTTAAATATGGAAGTATTATTGCACTGTACAGAGTTTCTAATATATAATGCAGGGGTGTCGATCCTGGGGGGGGGGGGGGGGGGGGGGGCGGTCGCCCCCCCCCCCCCCCAATGAAAATATTGGGGGGGGGGCGAACATATCATTTCGCCCCCCCCCCCCCAATAATTCCGAAAATGAGGAAGAAAAAAAATCGAGTGATATAATGCCAAAGAGGAGTAAGACACATTTATCAATAATTAATCTTCAAAATATCCGTTTTTTAGTTTGAAAAGGACTCTAAATCTCTTTTTTGCCGCGCGCTTCGCGCGCATACAGTTTCTCATATTGCAAGTTTCATTTGGGTTGCGGGAACTCACCTTTTGAAATGTGTTGGGCAGCGTAATTTCTCAAACGTACACCTCAAACAAAGTTTATTAAACCCTCATCTATAGCACACGGAAAATAAAATAATCTCGGTACATATGCGCTGAACGCAAATCAAATTGGAATATCATGTCCCCCCAAATTTGAAAAAGGAGCATATTGTCCCCCTCCTTATGTCATTAATTATGTTTGGTTCCTAACATATACTTCATATAACGTGAAATTTCTGTCTCAGGTGTGCAAAAATACAAAAGCTCCCTACTGTGGGAGGGGGACACACCCTCCCCCGCTCGGTCGCTTCGCTTCCGTGCAATGTCTCCCCTACACTTTTGAGAAATTGTTGACGCCCTTGCTTAGTTTCATGGGAGCCCAATGCCCTAGACTATATCGATGGCTCTATAGTATACATGATCACGTGGATCCATCTCATGCAAGGCTTGGACTTTTCCTCGCTATGCCCTTTAAAAATATGTTATGAGTAGGTTCACTATTTTATACAATTTTAACACCCATGCTAGGAGCAAATGTCTGAAATATAAAAGCTTCCGGGGGCTCCGCCCCCTGGACCCCCATTATTGTCCCCAAATGTGGGTGCCCCCCAAAGTCAGGTCTTCGAGCCACCAATACACTTTCAATGAGCGCATAATAAAACTTCCGGGCATGCCAATGTGGGGATTTTAGCTCTCTCAGTGGTCACTCTGGAAAATTTTTTCAAATTTCGCCCCCAATCTCAAAAACGGATCGACACCCCTGATATAATGAGGCAATTGGCGTAATCTATATAATAATTCAACACCTTTAGAAACCTGATTACAGACGACACCAATGTGTTCATGCCACGATAATTTATTGTCTATTGTAACCCCTAAGAATTTGAGAGATGAAACGCATTTAATACTTTCATTTCCCAATTTGACTTCACAATCTATATTTATATGTCTCTTTGTGAATATCATATAATTAGTCTTCTTAACATTTAAAACTAATTTATTAGCAAATAACCACTGAGAAAGATTTACTAATTCAACATTAAATGTATTACATAGCGTACAAGGATCTTTACCGGACATGAACACACTGGTGTCATCTGCAAATTGAATAAAATGAAGATCATCAGAGACATTATAAATATCGTTCTATAAATTAAAAATAGCAAAGGGCCTAAAATAGAACCTTGGGGCACTCCACAACTAAAAGTCTTAATTTGAGATTCACATTTTCCAACCAAAACATATTGTTTGCGCTCAAATAAATATGACTCATATTAATTTCCTGGATAATTCTTTTATTATTCTTTGTTTTTAAAGGGACTGTCCGCCTTTTACAAATATCGTCTGAACAGTTTCCAGTAGACGGATGGGGATGAATGTAACACACACAAAAAAAATCCAGATCGAAAAGCCCTGTAATTTAGATTCTACGAATGAAAAACGAATGCGTCCCTCCACCAATCTATCTCGGTCAATAAAGGCGTTTGACTGATTTAGCTAGGTATTACAACAATATTGTACTTATTCTTGTAAAAGTATTGTGAAGCCGACATGAAACTGGGGTGTCAAAAATGACGAATATACAATTACATGTAGGCAGTTTTAGCGAGGTTTGCATACCGGTATTTTGTTTTGTATTCGCTTACGTCGTTGTTCGATCTGTACGCGGGTCACGTAGCGCGGGTCTGTGCGCTGGTCACGTAGGGGTCACGCGCAGCAACGTGGTAGTCCGTGGAATCCGTGTGCGAAATTTCGCACCGGGTGAATCCTCGTATAATGCACAATTAAACGCTGTCAGTCGTTTTTAAATATTATTTTGAGGTCTACAACTCCACGAAAAAGAGATTTCAAGCTCTAATTTTGTCAGGCATGCTTTTAAACTACATTTTCTTTCATATACGACAATAACTTCGCAACTTTTGAAATTTGGCCTACAAAAGGAGGACAGGCAAAATGGCGCAAAACAATTAAATTAATAAGAAGTGTAACTTATGATGTTTTGATGTATTTTGTATTTTATTTTTTATTTTTTTTAACTGCTTATGGGGTTTCTCTTGATATCTACAAGCATTTAGAAATGACAAATCTCACTTTGGTTGAGGTTAACAGGGTAAAAATTGAAGAAATTGCATACACATATTATTATGCACTGTAGTGTGTTTGCTACCTCATCTGATGGTCACCTCCCAAATACTTTGCGGACATAATGGCCCCTAAAACTCATCAAAAACCACAGCAATGCAATACTAAGCGCCCTCATATTGTGACCGGAGGAAATTTGTATGATTGCAATCTGTAGAGCATGACCTGCTTGGCATGTGTGCCAAATATAAAAGTGGTCGCTCCAATAATATATAAATTAGAGAGGGGGCCTTATGAGCCACCCCCCCCCCCCCTTGGGCCTGGGAACGCCAAAATAGTTTGGGCTTGATAGGGTTAAGTGAGACCATGTCACGTTCTCATTTTTGTAATTTTGTTACCAAGTCACTGCCTAATGAATCGCACTTCCTGCCCGTCATAGCATCGAGAAACTATGCCCATTTTCTCGACACACAGCTGAATGCACACTAACAATGGCGCGCGTATGACAGTAAGTGCGATTTATCAAGCACTGACTTGGTAAAAATTGACAAAAAAGAGAACCTGACATGGTGTCACTCACAGCGCCCTAAAAAAACTACACTACCAAATTGACTGATCTTGGTATCGTTTTTCTTGGGAAAAGACACACTATCCTACTTTATTTTGGGAAGTGCCCCGTTCCGTTTTTTGGGCCACCCTGTAAAGCCTTATTCTCCTTTTTGTAATGTGAAAGTTTCCACAAGCGTTAATGTGGTTCGAATGAGGGCAAATAAAGGCAAATTTTAGAAACACAACCATAACAGTTAACAGCAAGAAGGATGGGGGCCAAAGGCTTACCCGGGAGGAGGCGGAGGGGGGGGGGGGGGGGGGGGGTTGGGGGGTTCAACCCCCCACTCGACAAATTTTCATCCCCTCTCGAAAAATCTTCATCGACACCCCCTCCCTCAAAAATCCTCACCGCTACCCCCCCCCCTCTTAAGAAATATTTTAACCCCCTTCGAAAAATCTTCACCGACCACCCCCCCCCCCCCCCTTGAAAAATCTTCACCAACACCCCCTCTTGAAAAATCTTCACCGACACCCCCCTCAACAAATCTTCACCGACACCCCCCTTGAAAAATCTTCACCAACACTCCCCTTGAAAAAATATATATAATATTAACAAGTAGGCTCCCCTGGGAGTTGAGATGGTGCGCAGGATACTTGTATGGGTTTCAAGATGACCAAGGGTAATGATACCCCTGTGAATAGGGCAACCAGATACATGGCGCTCTATGTTATTATTATAATTTTCTACCATGGTAGTAAAGGCTTTGAGGGACGATCCATTTCAAGAAAACATAAAACAAATTATGGAATAGTTTCATATTCGAGTTGTTCTATTATTTTGTTGCGATATATCATAAATTAAGCAGTGAATCTAATTCTTAATTTTAAAATGAAAAACTATAATTCTGACTATAGACTATTCAAATCTGCTCAAAATTTCGCCGTAAGGTTTCGAAAATTGTTTTTGCACTTGTTTATAGAAAATGTTTATTTAAACATCATGCATACATGATACGGAGACGCAGTGACGTAGAGTTAGTTTTTAATAGGGGTTGGGTGAAGAAAGGTACAGTGAAAGTGATAGTTCAGTTTTGGCCCCCAAGATCTGGTAGCCCACAACGCCCGATTGCCGCGAAAATGTGCAAGCGAAGTAAATGCATACAAAAAAATAAAGGCATGAAAATATGATAATTTTGCTCATAAATTACATATTATCCTAAATTACCACACAGGCGTAGATCGGTGGGGGGGGGGGGGGGGGGGGGGGTAGGGGATATAGCCCCCCCCCCCCCCCCCCCCCCCACACACACACACACACACACACACTTTTTTAAAGTTATTTTTATTTCTCCAAATTATAAGCATATAACATTTACAATAAAACATTTCCAATGTTTACATCTAATAACTAGAAGGCCGACAAAGTCAGCATACCCACGCCTCCCATTAGCCCTGTTCTACCCCTTCGTCGGCCTCAACCCAGTCTAGATGTATTCAATATGTAAAAATGAACATCTGTTCATCTTCACATTAGTGTCGGGTCAATAATAATTATTAAATAAATAAATGTATTTTTCGGAAACTTACCAATTTCTTGGCGCTTCAAAGTTCAGATCAGCGTGTTGCAATTCAATTCCGTTCCGTATTAATTAACCCGGAATCGAAAGTACCGTACCATAACATATGGTACCGTGCGCGCGATCGCGATGCACACCTGGACTAAACTTGTTAGTTGCTGCTCGATTGGATTCAGCGCGAGCGAGGTTACCGTATACGTACCGCGCCTATAACGTGCAGATATTATTTAGGCACACACGTGCATTAAATACATACTCAAACTTCAAGGTTCCACAGAATTTGCAGGGGTCAACCAATCATCACCAAAATCTAATCGATTCTTCCATGTCACTATCCAAACATTCCCTGAAAATTTGGTGCAAATCCGTTCACCCGTTCTCTAGTTATCTTGTACACAAACAAACAAACAAACAAAAAAAAAAAAAAAAAACAGACAAACAAACAAACATACGGAACCCTTTACATAACCCCCTGCCGATTTCATCGGCGTGGGTAATAAGAGTATAACAATTTCAGTTTAATGAAAGATACGACACACACACACACTCTTTGGTACGGGGGGGGGGGGTGATAGTAATAATCAATATATTAAATAATAATTATATTAATCATAACAATAACAATACATGTATAATATAATAATAGCCATAAAGCGAAAGTGATATTTTGAAACACCTATTTCAAAAATGTCTCCACCCCCCCCCCCAATATTGGTATTATTACTTTTACATATAGGTATGTGTATGTGTGTGTGTGTCTGTGTGTGTGTGGGGGGGGGGGGGGGGGAGGATAGAAGGTGATTTTTTAATGTTTTTTTTTATTATTTTTTTTAATCTTAGCTTAAAAACCTCCAATTCTCATTATTCGTAACATGGAACATCCATGTACAATAAAATATATGATGCAAAATTGTATTTACGACATTTGTATTGATGTTTTTGTTCTGTTTATTTTGAGGAATAAAACATGAACCAAACCAAAGAAAGTGTGTGTACATGTGTGGGTGAGGTGTAATTATGAGTGTGCAGGGGGGGGGGGGGGGGGAGGGAGGGGGGGGGGGGGTAGGGGGTAGAGGGTGTTTTTTTTTCTTGTTTTTTTCTTCTTCTTTTTATCATAGCTTAAAAACCTCCAATTATCATTATTTGTTTGTAGTTCATATTTATGTGATGTAAGATTTGTAATTGTTTTATGTATGTAAGGTAATTATTTATACTTTCTTTCATTATAATTGTAATTTGTTCTATTCTCTGTTTAAGATGTTCACATTGGACATTTTTTGTTTATGTATATTCAATTGTAAATGTTTTAATTTGGAGGAATAAAAACCACTTTAAAAAAAAAAGTAATTATGTGCGTGCATGAGCTTAAGCAGGAGTCTGTGGGGGCACATGTTGATCTCCACCCCCCCCCCCCCCACCCCTTTCGCACATTATGTTTGTTTGAATCCATAGCTTGTACTAAATATATATACTATTATAATAAGACATTTCTGGCTCAAGTATGCAAAATATCGCACAATGTCAAGCCACAAAATCAGGTCCACTATGGTGGGAGGGG
The DNA here is from genome assembly GCA_037951105.1 of Echinarachnius parma. Taxonomy (NCBI): domain Eukaryota; kingdom Metazoa; phylum Echinodermata; class Echinoidea; order Clypeasteroida; family Echinarachniidae; genus Echinarachnius; species Echinarachnius parma. The sequence continues at coordinate 15,266 of JBAMJV010009746.1, forward strand.
GACCCCTTCGCATCATTATGATGCGAAGGGGTCCCCCTCTCACCATTGATGATACCATTCCCCGCTCGGTCACTCCGCTCCCTCACAATGCCCCCCCCCCCCCGCCCCCCCCCCCCCCCCCCCCCACACCCACCATTTTTGAGAAACTGTTGACGCCGTTGTGCACTGGCGTACCCAGAATTTTTGTCAAGGGGTGGGGGGTGAAGTTTTTTTTTTGGGGGGGTGTCGGTTAAGATTTTTCGAGGGGGCAGGGGTGGGGGTACTCACGTATATTGGGTATTTAAAGAAAGATCCTTAGACATGGGTCCCCTTTTCATTAAAACAATCCTTAGACATGGGTCCCATTAAAAAAAACACCCTTTTCATTTATTCCTTTCCCCTCTATTCTCCCGCATTTTCTCCGGGATTTGGGGATTTGCCGATGTGAAATTGCAAACAATTTCAAGCTCGCTCGCTCGCATACATTATATTTCACAACCTCGGATTTTATATATAACGCCATATCATAAGTAATTAAACGAATGTACCCATACAATAATATTGAAACAAATGGCAATTTTCCGCTGTGAAATTGCTAAAATGTTCAAGCTCACTCCGCTCGCTCGCATACATGATATTTCACAACCTCGGGTGTTTATATATAACGCCATATCATAAGTAATAAAACGAACATACCCATACAATGATATTGAAACAAATGGCAATTTTCCGCTGTGAAATTGCTAACATTTTCAAGCTCGCTCCGCTTACTCGCATACATAATATTTCACAACCTCGGGTGTTTATATATTACCCTCCATAACGCCAAATCGTAAGTAATAAAAACGAATATACCCATACAATAATATTGAAACAAATGGCAATTTTCCGCTGTGAAATTGCTAAAATTGTCAAGCTCGCTCCGCTCGCTCCGCTCGCTCGCATTATTCATATTTATGCAAATTACCGTACCATAATTGAAGACTATTCACTGTTTTCAATCATTTGAACATTTGAGAATTTCACCTCATATGCACCAGATAGCTCCATTCTAGTGTGAAAATTGCTAAAGCTCCCTGGTGTTGGAGGGGGACACACCCCCTCCCACAACCTCACACACTCGGTCGCTTCGCTCCCTCAAAGTATACACTTTCGCCCTCCATACGAAAATATCCTGGCGCCGCCCCTATAGTATGATACAGTTCACTAATAAACAAATTTATCAAAAAACTGCAAAATGATTGGCCATTGTATTTCATTACAACTAAAAATATGTAATATGTATAGTTCGAAATCCTCAGACATGGGTCCATTTTTTACAAAAAATCCTTAGACATGGGTCCTAAAGAAAATTGGCCACTATAACCAGGTGACCTTTATAGACAGGTCCCAATATATCATTTACAGTCATACCTGTGTAATATAATGACTACCATAGGTTAACAAGAAAATTGGCCGCTATAATCAGGTTACCTTTATAGAGAGGTCCCAAAATATCGTTCAACAGTCAAACCGATGACCACTAAAGAGAAACGAAAAATTGGCCGCTTTAAACATGTGACCATTACAGACAGGTCCCAAAATATCGTTTACATTCATACCTGTGTATAATGACCACCATACGGAAAAAAAGAAAATTGGCCGCTATAACCAGGTGACCTTTATAGACAGGTCCCAAATCAAACCTGTGTATAGTGATCATCCAATTCAGACAAGAAGTGTGGACGCTATAAACAGGTAACCTTAATAAACAAGTAGGAGCTACGTTATTAAAACTGTGTAATTCCGTATACAGTACCAGTAGCCGCCTATGGAACTGAAAATAGGTATGACTTTTGGAGCGAAATTTGGCCAAAATTTGGCCAAATATAAAAAAAAATGGCCAAAATTTGGCCAAATTTTGTGTTATTTGGCCAAATTTTGGCCAAATTTTGGCCAAATATGCATAATTTGGCCAAAATTTGGCCAAAATTTGGCCAAACTTTGGCCAAACTTTGGCCAAAATTTGGCCAAAGTGTCCCTATAATGCCACCATAGTATAATGCTTTTAGCCAGCAACATGAAGTGACCTCGTGGTTCTTAAATCAAGGCAACCATCCACTATCAAAAGCCCGAATAAAAAGAGATGCTTTTTTAAAAAAGAATTCGACAACGTTACTTCGGTACTCTGCTTGCCTCCTGCTTACCAATGCAAATCCCATACGTAATATAAATATATTATCATCAAAATTATATATATATTGACGCTCAAATGAGTAGTTGCATTATTTATGGTACTATCTGGAACAATGTATGGAATGTGTTGCCTTTTGGTTCTGTACTATAAAATGGTGCCACTGATTCGGGCCAATAACTATCCTAAAACCCCATTGATATTCCTCGTACCTCGTAACTCGTACCTCGTATAAAACATTGTATTGAAACTCCCCAACGCAATTAAGGAAAATAGTTATTTACAAATCATTTTTTATCAGTAAATCAGTGAATTGCTATTATTTGGACAGTCCCTGGAAGGCTCGCTGCATTGAAATGGGCGTACTAAACGCATTACAGCGTGAAAAGGCCTAGGTAATCTCCACGGATAAAAGGCGGGATGATTTGGGCGTGTATTCATAATATCAACTCAAGTTCAGAAGAACGACAACGTTACTCTCTGCACAAGTGTACTCCTCTGCTAACTTGCTCATCTTTTTTCGATAGCCATTCTCAGTCTCAGCGATCCAGAAAGATGAACAAACTTCTCGTTCTTGTGCTTGTCGCCTCCATCCTCATTGCAGGGCTTGTTGGAGAAACTGGTAAGTTGTTTTAACCCATTGTCAACGGGAACCTGGTGGGTCCTGTATTCACTCTTTTAGTCCCAGTCAAAATGATAATAATAATATAATAATATATTACATTTATATAGCGCTTAATACAATGTTTCTAAGCATCTTAACCTCAAAACAATTGCAATATGGAATTAACATCTAGATAAAACATCGACACGGAAAAAGAGTCGGAAATCTAAAATATTCTATCTTTGAATTTGAGCTTGTGAACGTTGAACTTTTTGTTTTACTTTGAGGTCGGATAGGCGGATCTGTCAGTAGTGGTCATGTACCGGTTGAGAAAAGGGTATGTCGTTTATCCAATCTATGTTTCAATCGAATGAAAACGAAGAGTAAGAAAGAAATTGTCAAAATCCTTCATCTGCAGAAACTTCCACGTTCTTATTTATACCATTGAGGCCTATGAAAATGCAGAATTGTCGCAACCCCCGTTAGATGCGAGCCCGTATACTTCGAGCTTATTCAATAAAGTTTATAAAATGGGTAGAAGAATCCCTGCATTCTGATTTGTCAATTAGCGTGTAAAAGTTTTTTACTGATGCATGGCTCACTTTAGTTTGATTTTCATTTTTTTTGCGCTCATTTTATAAAACAAATGCTGCACAGGCATATTTCGTGGATCGAAAAAAAAATTTAAAAAAATAAATACAATTTATATCGTTAACAAAAAATCTTAATTTTAAAATTGCAAAAAAAAATGTTTATATCATTTTAAAAAAAAAATATATATATATATATATATAATTTTGAAAACAAAATGTATATCATTTTTTTTTTTTTTTTTTTTTAAATGTGAAAATCAATTTTTCCCTAGTCATGCGTCGGTACTTTTACAGGCATGCGTCGGTACTTTTAGCCATTTAGCCATTACTGGGAAAAAGTCTGATTTTCACATTTTGTTTGCGCCCATTTTATAAAACAAATGCCTGCAGAGGCATATTTCGTGGATCGGTAAGAATTGGATGCACTCGTTTAACTTTGGAATGGTGCTATGCGCACTAAAATAAAGCTAACCATTTAATAGCTAACTATGGGAATCTAATTATGAATAACATCTTTTGTTCTGGATATCGGAAATCCAAAAGCTTCAGGTTGGGGCTCCGCCCCCTAGACCCCCATTGATATTGTTTGGGCCAAAGTGCTAACCGAGTGCGTTATGTGCACACAATGTCCGATGATGAATTAGGTGCCATTCGGTTGAAAAATATTTTTTGTCCCCTACCATCTCCACCCACCTGCTGGGTTGGTCGCTTCGCTGCGCTCGTGGGTTTAAACCATTCCAAAGTTAAACTCGTGCATCCAATTCTTACCGATCCACTCATGCCTGTGCATCATTTGTATAATATTGCATAGCTTGAGGGATTGTGCATATTATGAACTCCTAAATACATTAAAAATCAATATTTTCTATTAAATGATCACTAATGTGCATAGTATGCGAATAATAGTTGTCATTATGAGTATATAAGTCCATCATTTGCTGAAAAGAGTTTCCATATTTTGTTCGCTTGTGGTTTTGCATGCGTATGCCAAAATACCTTTGAAATCAATGTTTTCCATTAAAACAATTTGCATATTATGCTAATTTCAATGTTATTGTATACGTATGAGAATGAGTTCATTATTTAACGCTGATTTTGGGGGAAAAAAGAATGTCCATACTTTAATCATTGTTAATTTAATTTTGTATACAAACGTAAACATACCTTGAAAAATCAATGTTTCCATTATAACATGAAGAAGCATCCATCATCATGTAAGATGAATATGGACAAATTGATTTAAATCTAGTAAAGAAATATATATTTACATTGAAAATCAGTCTTCTATCATAACAACAATATCTAATTTGCATAATTTGTATGCAACAAAAAAATAACTTTTCCCAGCTTTGATTTTGAGGGACTTTTTAGTATGTTGTTTAGGGGACTTGTCTGAAATAAACTGCGAAGAAAAATCCCATGTTGCAATTTTTTTGAGGTTACAACCTAGTTTGGGATTGCAAAATCTAACAGGGAACGGGTTAATATGAAAATGCAATATTGAACTACTACCAAAAGGAGCATTTATAACCCCTCTAAAGTGCCCGATCGGTTGCTTCACAGCAGCCCAAAGAAAATGAATTATTATAATGAAGAATAAAACAAGTAATTATTGAAAAGGGGGTGTATTCATGTGCTCGGCATTGGGAAGATTGAGGACCCAATGTTCATGTTAACACTACAACTACATGGTTAAGTGAGGGGGGGGGGGGGGGGCATCAGAGTGGATAATAACGTCATATATCATTTACCTGTATATTAGGTACATGTGGATACTACTTCTGTCCAGTGAGCTTGTGAGAATCTTGGCTTCAGAGATGGTGGGTGCGTAGGCTCACTATACCTGCTTGAAAATGTAGTCTATGGCCGAATATATAGCCCGATCCGCCCAAATTGTGTTCGCGCTACGTATACAGCGCCTCTGGCCTTCCCCCTGCCTCCTCCACACATCCCAGGCTCCTTTTCCCCCACTTGCCCCTTGGTTTTCTTGTGTGCTTTGGGCATTCTTTCAGTGAAACAAACTTCGAATAGAAATCTAGCATTATCTCTTATTTATTCATTTTGGGGGCATGTTGGGGGGGGGGGGGGGGATAACAGAATGGGGCCAACTTCAATGATTACGGTCTTTACGCAATGCACGTCGTCACTGTGAACGACGAAGAAATTACGTCATGTAGGTTCTCTCACGTCGCTAGACAATCTGAGCACTCGATTTAGGTTCGTCGGAAAATCCGTACGCCGTCTTCAAAATGACGTAATCCGAGCATTATCAACATGTATGTGTTTTATACGTGTGTATGTCTATGTGTGGTGGGTATTTGTGTAACTGTGGTGTGTGTGTGTGTGTGTGCGTGTGGGTGTGTGTGTGTGTGTGTGTGTGTGTGTGTGTGTGTGTGTGTGTGTGTGTGTGTGCGTGTGTGTGTGTGTGTGCGTGTGTGTGTTTGTGCTTGTATGCGTGTATGTGTGTTTGTTGTGCGAGCGTGCGTGTGTGTATGTTTGTGCGTGTGTGTTGTGTGTATGTAAGGGTATGTGTTTGTGTTTGTGTGCTTGTATGTGTGCGTGTGGGTGTTTGCGTGCATTTGTGTTTGTGTGTTGTGAGTTTGTGTGTGTTTGTTTGAGTGCGAGTGCGTGCGTGCGTGTGCGTATGTTTTGCGTGTGTGTTGTGTGTGTATACGTGTGTGTGTGTGTGGGTGTGTGTGTGTTTGTGTTTGAGTGATTGTGTGTGTGCGTGTTTGTGGGTGTTTGCGTGCATTTGTGTTTGTGTGAGTGTGCGTGCGTGGGTGTGGGTGTGTGTGTGTGTGGGGGGTTTTTGACATAGGAGTAATATGAAATTCGACGATATACCAAACAGTAGAATTATTCACTTCTAATAAATCATTTTAAAAAGGGGTACAAAGTATAAAGAAATATTGCCACGGGATATTTATTATTTTTAACATGATAATAAATTAAATCGATTAAAAAAACAGAAGGTCAAGGATTTTCACGATAATACTCCAATCTCATTCATTCATTGTTTACTGAGAACAACGTGCACAAAACTGAAATCCCAGCGACATAAATCAACCATATTCGATTTTTGTTTTGTTGTTTGTAGCTAGCCCGTAGCGAGGGTCACACGTTTGTCCATAATTATATCCTTTTTCCTTTTACATCTGTTCTTCTTTTTTTCTTTTCTGTTCGCAGTTGCCGATCGTCGAAGCCGTAGAGACGGTAAGATTCTATTCAATTTCTATAGATTCCATTGTACGAACTACCATATGTCCTAAAATTAATTACAACGGGACTTTCTGCAACGATAACTTTAAAGATAGTAGATCAATCAGAATGATATTTCAGGGTATGAAACTATAACTTATTACCTACATATTGCAGAAAACCCTATTCGATTTGCTTCAGTGGTCATGGAGAATTGGGGATCGTTGTAAATCATGTCATGGGTTCCTTTCTTCCAAGTTTGACACCTGGATGCTCTTGGCACCCATATGAATGGAAATACCGTTTGTCCCCCAAAAAATACAATCGGACTTTCTGCAACGATAACTTTAAAGATAGTAGATCAATCATAATGCCTTTTCAGGGTATGACACTATAACTTATTACCTACATCTTGCACCAGTTCGCCACGAGTCAGCCCGATCTCATTGCGTACGCGATCGTTTGGTGCCCACTATGCGATCTCACGGCGACTTCCCCTGAGAAATGCATTGTCCCTATTTCCACGCATGCGTGCATGGTTAATGATTATAGTCAGGTATTGTTCGCTCTTGCTTGTCTAGACATCATAATCAGCTTTGCGAGTTTTGTTTATAAACCCAGTGCCCACTTTGCGATCTGCGCCTAGCGATCTAGAGCGATCTTGCTCGAATAGTAGCGATCCCCTGAGATCTGTGGTTAAGTCGCAAAGTGGGCACCACTGGCCGCACCAGATCGCTGTTACTCGCGTCCGCAAGGGTGGTGTCGGTTGCGGTCGCCAGGTTTTGGACATGTTCACAAATTTCGTTCTTGATCGCATGTCGGGCGGGATCGCACAAATGGCAAGCCGTTTGAACAATTATTAATATTTCCTGATAACAAGAATTCAATCCTTGATATCAAGAATTCTGTTTCTATATATATCAATAATTAGATTCTTGATATCAAGAAATAAATTCATGATATCCAGAATTCGATTTCTTGATATCCAGAATTCGATTTCTTGATATCAAGAATTCGAAAATAAATTAAAACAAATAAATGTATATAGTATACAAATGTTTGATAATAGGAAGTTTATTTTAAATGTATGATATAAATACATTAAAATACAGTATAAAGAAAGAAACAAACGTATATGGCGACAATAGTCAATTTAGACTAATCGCCAAAAAGAACAAAATTACAACAACAATGATTTTCACGTTCACTGTTAGACTGGTGCGTGATGACGTCACGATGAGGCTCCGTGGATTTGACCGACTTGGCGTTATATACTGTACTCGACTGAGACGGTTGTAGCGAATAATGGGCGAACGTACAAGGTGGGGTCGTGACGTCGTGCCGTACCAGTCCACTGGTCGATGCCAATAAAAATATGGTATTTGTTCTTCCTTTGTGGGTTTGCAGGACGCCGGGACGTGAGTCGGGACACCAGGCGGGACACTAGGCGGGACACCAGGCGGGACACTAGGCGGGACACTAGGCGAGACATGAGGTCTACCAGGAGGATGTATCGAGGTAACGATGTAACCATGGTTACGTGATGTAACAAATAATTAGAGAGAAGACCAATGGGGTAGTGATGGGGATGCATCCTTAGAGAGAAGACCAATGGGGTAGTGATGGGGATGCATGCTTAGAGAGAAGACCAATGGGGTAGTGATGGGGATGCATGCTTGGAGAAAAGACCAATGGGGTAGTGATGGGGATGCATGCTTGGGGAGAAGACCAATGGGGTAGTGATGGGGATGCATGCTTAGAGAGAAGACCAATGGGGGAGTGATGGGGATGCATGCTTGGAGAGAAGACCAATGGGGTAGTGATGGGGATGCATGCTTAGAGAGAAGACCAATGGGGTAGTGATGGGGATGCATGCTTGGGGAGAAGACCAATGGGGTAGTGATGGGGATGCATGCTTGGGGAGAAGACCAATGGGGTAGTGATGGGGATGCATGCTTGGGGAGAAGACCAATGGGGTAGTGATGGGGATGCATGCTTGGGGAGAAGACCAATGGGGTAGTGATGGGGATGCATGCTTGGGGAGAAGACCAATGGGGTAGTGATGGGGATGCATGCTTGGGGAGAAGACCAATGGGGTAGTGATGGGGATGCATGCTTGGGGAGAAGACTAATGGGGTAGTGATGTGGATGAATGCTTGGGGAGAAGACCAATGGGGTAGCGATGGGGATGCATGCTTAGAGAGAAGACCAATGGGGTAGTGATGGGGATGCATGCTTAGAGAGAAGACCAATGGGGTAGTGATGGGTATGCATGCTTAGAGAGAAGACCAATGGGGTATTGATGGGGATGCATGCTTAGAGAGAAGACCAATGGGGTAGTGATGGGGATGCATGCTTAGAGAGAAGACCAATGGGGTAGTGATGGGGATGCATGCTTAGATAGAAGACCAATGGGGTAGTGATGGGGATGCATGCTTGGGGTGCTGAAGCTAACCCGACCACACGCACACAACTAAAGTCAAAATGGGACACACTTACCACAAATCTGATAAATGTAGATTCTAAAAATGGGGTATACTGACTACAACAAATTATGGACATACTTCTTAAAGATGTGGCAAATGTCAATTTATATGTTATGAAAGTACTTTAACGCTTGAAATACCCGTTGTCAACTTCATCAAGTTGCAAGAAAACCCTGCCGTTGGAGCAGCTATTCTACTCTAACACCATTTCATGCCAGCCCCCTAAACGTTTTTTTCTTCGCAATTTTATTTTAACATGTTCCTTAAATTGCAATCGAAGATAATCACCGTATTACAATAAAATATTGTATTTTGTTCATCAAGAATGTAATTGTATTTATTGTATTATTCGTGTCCTTTTTATGTTTCTGTCCCATCCAGTGGGTGAATCGGAGTCCCCGCTGAACATGGCTGCCTTCGACGCTGGATTCCGCATGGTCAGCGGCGGCTTGGGCGGTGAACTCTAGAACAACGGCCTTTTGATACGAAACACACCCTTTTATATTTCGAACTTCTGTCATATTATTTAGTCATCTTCTGTCATATTCACCTGTGATCTTACTATGTAACGTAAGTGTATTCGTTCGAAAAAGGGTGGTTGTTTGACAAATTCATGAGAGAATAAAAGCATATATACCCAATATCGCAAAATATAGTTAAATCTTCTGTCATCTTGAAATCATTTTGTATAGTTTTAACTTCGAAATGTTGGATGCATAATTATGAGTTTGTGTACCGTACATGTAGTATGTGATTTTGTAATGATGAACAAGATGATGACGACGAAAGCGATGATAGTGAAGGTAACGTTTATTGTAATGGTGATGTTGGTGATGGTGATGATGGTGATAGTGGTGAAGATGATAATGGTGACGGTGATGGTGGCGATGGTGAAGATAATAATGGTGGAGGTGATGATAGTGACGATGGTGGTGGTGGTGGTGGTGATGGTGGTGATGATGATGGTGATAGTGGTGATGGTGGTGATGATGATGGTGATAGTGGTGATGGTGATGGTAAAGATAATGTCGATTATGGTGATCTTTAAGGTGAAAGTGATGAAGATGAAGATGAAATGGTAAAGGTGATGGTGATGCTGATAAAGTGGAAGGCGATGAAGATGACGAAAATGATAACGAAGATGACGGAGACGCGGTGGTGGTGGTGGTGGTGAAGATGAGGCAAATTGAATTGAAGAAAATGAACATGTCCATGAAAATGAAGAGGGAAATGAAAATGATTAAGTCGAACACGATATTCAAGGTGATGACCAAGATAAGAAAATTAGTATTAAAGTGATGGTGGTGGTGCTATGTGGTGGTGCTCGTGGTGGTGGTGGTGGTGGTGGTGCTGGTGTCCGTGGTGGTGATGATGTTGCTGGTGGTGGTGGTGATGGTCATGCTAGTGGTGATGGTGATGCTAGTGGTTGTGGTGATGGTGATGGTGCTGGTGGTGGTGGTGATGGTCATGCTAGTGGTGATGGTGATGCTAGTGGTTGTGGTGATGGTGATGGTGAAAATGGTGGACATGATAATGGTGATGGTAGTGGGGGTGGTGCTTGTGGTGTTGATGGTGACGGTGGTGAACATGATGGTGATGGTGATGGAGTGGAAGGTGATGGAGATGAAGATGGTGATGATGTGGAAGGTGATGGAGATGAAGATGGTGATGATGTGGAAGGTGATGGAGATGAAGATGGTGATGATGTGGAAGGTGATGGAGATGAAGATGGTGATGATGTGGAAGGTGATGGAGATGAAGATGGTGATGATGTGGAAGGTGATGGAGATGAAGATGGTGATGATGTGGAAGGTGATGGAGATGAAGATGGTGATGATGTGGAAGGTGATGGAGATGAAGATGGTGATGATGTGGAAGGTGATGGAGATGAAGATGGTGATGATGTGGAAGGTGATGGAGATGAAGATGGTGATGATGTGGAAGGTGATGGAGATGAAGATGGTGATGATGTGGAAGGTGATGGAGATGAAGATGGTGATGATGTGGAAGGTGATGGAGATGAAGATGGTGATGATGTGGAAGGTGATGGAGATGAAGATGGTGATGATGTGGAAGGTGATGGAGATGAAGATGGTGACGGAGATGGTGGTGGTGGTGAAGATAATGACGAATGACATGATGAAGATGAGGCTAATTATGATGATGAAATGAACATGTCCATGAAAATGGGGCGGAAAATGAAAATGATTAGGTCGATTGTGATAATCAAGATGATGTTGACCAAGATAGGGAAAATTAGTCAGTTGACTTGGATGACGACGACGACGACGACGACGATGACGATGATATTCTTTTCATTTATTTATTTCCACATATAGGCGGAACACCTTAGTCAGCAAAGCTTTTTCATAGGGGTTATTGCAGTATTAGGGTGATAACAAATTTCGCATGGGTAACAGAAGATCACCAACCCAGTCGCACGTTTTATACTAACATGTGAACAATGAAATAAACTAAATACACGTATAATTTTGTTACGGTTTTAGAGGATTTTCTTTTCTTTTTTGGCTTAATTGAAAATATTGCGTTAATAATTCACCCTCAGATTGTCAAATTAATCAAATAAACTCAAATCATCTTAATATAAAGTTGTTTAAATTAGAATGAAACGAAATTTTCGAATTGTATGGGGACACAACTCGTGTATTTCTGCATTTTCTTAATTGTCCCTTTATGATTTGTATTGTTTATGTCAAATTATCAGGGGGGCACTGACTTTCTGTAATACTAGTATCTGAAAACTAATCACGTACATGATATACTTCATGTCGATCATACATTAATTACTTTCTGATGTTACAGATTCGGCATATTCAAAAGAACTTCGCAGTTGATACTGAACACTGTTTTCCTTCCAATAAATTATGGCCTCCAGCTCTTTTATTCTGTACACAAAACGAATGTTAGCTAACCCTCTATCAGTTTTTAAAACCTTGCATTAGTATGACATGGGTGGATATCATGATATATGAGGCATAACCAATTTGTCATTTGTTTTGTCATACGATTCTCTACATAATCGGGTCAACATAATTATGTGTGATACTACCATGTGGTATTTCTTATAGGAGCTTTATTTTGACCAACAGGGTATAAACATCGCGATTAATATTATGTGCATGAGTTTTGGGGTATTATTGTAAAAACTTGGCCAAAGTTACTTCCCTATTTGCCAGAGACATTTTGGCCGATTCTTTTAATCAACATGATAAACTCAAACCATCTTCTTTACTTGCTAAGGTAACATAAAGAGAGACGTAATGTAGGCGTGTATATCTCAAAGAAAAAAAATAATCATATTTTCTCTCTAAAATAACATTCATAATGCATAAGAGGGGTACATTCTCCGATTTAAACAAAAGAAAATAGGAGGATGAGACATCATGTTTGATAACTGCTAATATACACTTTCTTGTACAGACACAGTGGACCTTCAGTAATGGCTGGTAATGCAACGCTGACATTTTTATGTCATGTTATTTTGTGTACTCTAAATATTGCGTTTGGTTATTTTGAAAGTGTCGCTCATATGAATATGCCAATTGCATTGCAAACAGAATGCTTGTCATCCTCATTTGTCATAATTAAATCCAGAAATTATTAGTCCTTGAAAACTTTGTGTTTTGGCGGACTTTCATAATGTCAATCCCTCAATCTTTTCCCACCCTCCTCGCTATACTGATCCATATGTCTTTAATTTGGTTGGCATGGTAACCACAAAACGTAAATTTCGAAGCACATCAATATGCTTTATCGAGTGACATCGGAACTTGCATTGGATGTTATATGATAATAGTTATCAGTATTATTAATTATAAGAATTCGTATTGCTCAAGATATGACACGAAAACCCCGCTAGAACGTAAAGTTGATTAACAGGCATAAACAAGCCCCCACACAAAAAATAAACAAAATGATTAATTAAATAAATAAAAAAGGATAGATCTTAAATAAATTTAATTAAAAAAATTAATGAATACATGAATTAGCGGACTACCTGAATAAATGAATACATGAGTAAATAGCTAGATAATAATACATGAAATAAACAAATAAATACATTAATTAATTAATGATTTAATAGATAAATAAACAAATAAATAAATGAGTTGGTACAAAAATAGGTACATAAATAGAAAAGTAAGGACACACAAACAAAGAATATAAAACATGAATAAGATATGTTATTTGTCGTTGAATGTATATGTAGTCGCTATATTTCCTATGGAGTAAAGTAGGTAAAGGAATACAATTTGTGTCTCAATGGATTTGTAAAAGAGGAAATTTAATGTGACCACTCACTGCCAAATTGTTTCCGCTTTTATATAGTAGGAGGTCTGAATTATACGAACGTTTCTGAGTCACACCATCAAGCAGAATACACATTGCAAAATTCCCTTTTCCATAGAGGATGTCTGGGGGAATGCGAAATCTGTCATTTATGTAGGCCGATATTATAACCTTCTTGTATGTGTGTACGATGCTATGTTTATAAATTGCATTTAGTTGGAATTGAAAATCAAACTTTAAACTTTCACCCCCCCCCCCCCCCCCCATACACACACACACACACACACACACACACACACACACACACACACACACACACACACACACACACACACACGCGCACACACACACACACACACACACACACACACACACACATTATCAAATCAAATGAAAGCAATCTATATGCAAAATCATATTTGTAAAATTGTATCGAATATATCATTTGCCACAGACGCAACCAGAATGTAATGTCCATATAATCCGAAACCTCAAAATGTTGCTTATAATAGTATTGGTTTCCACGGTGATCTACACAGTATACTTGAGTCAGCATCATGTAAGAAATGGAGAGAGGTAGCTTTGGAAAATAAAAGGACTGTAATGACTGTTGGTATTCTTACTTGGGTTGTCCTAAAAAGGACGGTGTCACGGTGGTATTCAACGGGGAGGCCGCGATGTATCTACGGGAGGGGGGGGGGGGGGGGGGGACTACGTGCCCCTTAATAATTTAACCCCCCAAAAGAAGAAAACATAACGGGACAATCTGTGTAAACAATTAGAAATACATAAGGTGTGCCCCCAATCATTCGCGCGTGCCCCCCCCCCCCCTTCCCTCCAATCAGTCCGACCACGCTAAGCGCAGGTATGAGTTTATTGAAAGGCGGTGTAGGGGTAGTAGAAGGGGCATTAATGTTATAGTTTCAAATATAGCTGTCACCTAATAAAACGTTAAAAAGCAACAAGTAAGCCTAGATAATAATAAATAAACCTTACTACAACTTTTTTTAACCACAGGCCACTGGCGTACTGGTGGGGGGCTTGGGGGGGGGGGGGGGGGCGCTTGCCCCCCCCCCCCCTAAATAAAATTTCAATCATGGCTTATATCTAATTCGATACCAGTTATTGAAAAAATGTATTTCTTTAGACAAGATAAGATTTTACTTCATGTCAAGTCAAATTTCCATCCTAAGTATGCACCACATTGCATAATTTCAAGTAAAACATTGCAAAAACACCCTTACCGTGCACGGACGGACACCCCCCCCCCCCTACCATCACCCTCCCCCCTCTCGGTCGCTTCGCTCCCTCGGGAATCGGTCTTGTCTACGTCTGGAATACTTTGTTCGTGTTGTTGTATCATACATAATGTGGCTTTTGATGCACTGTTGAAATGTATAATATGTCACTTTGCTATTATTATTTTGGGGGTGCATATTTGTTTTTTTCTTTATGAAACAAATAAAAACTCTTTTCCGGTCGGTAGAATCATGACGCACTTACCCACATTATAGTACATGTCGTCAAGTCAGAATTTGCTTTCTAGGTATGCATCAGATTGCACAGTTTCAAGTCCAAAAATGCAAAAGCTCCCTACCGTGGGAGGGGGGATACCACCCTCCCACACCCTCCCCCCGCTCCGCTCCTTCGGGCTTGGTCGCTTCGCTCCCTCGCAAAAATTGGTTATGCCCCCCCAAAAAAGTTTTTTGCCCATTACGCCACTGCCACAGACTAATTAACA